>OY757910.1:1292322-1469822 GCA_963585895.1 Sepioteuthis lessoniana | reverse complement strand
TCCTGTGTTATTCATTTTATTGTTTTATTTTCTCAGATATCGGCATTAGTTTTGTGTATGACTTTTATTTTAAAAAATAAAAAATTGTTTCAATTTTTAAGTTTTAACGTGCGGGTACATTTTGCAAATATATCCAAATCCTTCGTACGAGCAGGATGTGACATACGGTCAATTCTTAAGCAGAGTTTAATAGGTTTGAATTGAAAGTTTTCCTTCTCCTTGACCTGTTAACATCCCAAAATTAAAGAGCCCAGTCCATATTATCCATAGCCCTGTCAACTATTCATTCATAGCTTGAGGAAGAATAATTGGATTCATGCCTTTCTTAAGGGTATTATATGAAATGCAAACAGCCTCGTCCAGGTTTTGAACTTGCGTTGCTGTTTCCTACAACTGTAACAATTACACCAGAAAACCCTCTCTATCTCTCTTTCTCTTTCTTTCTCTCTTTCTCTCTTTTGCTCGACAATTTGTTATTACTTAAACATTCATTTCTATTTTTACTGCATTATGTAGCAAAATAAATATGCGATATGTAAATGTCTGTGTGTGTGTGTGTGTGTGTGTGTGTCTGTGTGCACGCACGTGCGCGCGTCAGGTACCGACAGAAATGTTCAGAGTTTTTTTTTAAAGGAAAACTAATGACTGAATGCATAGTTGAAAACTAGGGTTTTGCAGGAAGCTTTTCAACACACGCGCGCGCACACACACACACACACACACACACTGACACACACACACACACCAAGAGACGCGTACTCACACGGACATATTTCTGACAGTTCAAAAACATTTGGATACTAAAAAGTGGGTTTACATTCTTATCTCGTTGCTGGTTTATTTTTCGTCGCTTCTTATGTGATATTTCAGTTCTTTAAAAATTTTCAAATTTCTTTCTCGTCGATGACCAAATATTCAACCAATCTGAGATTTAACTTAAAAAGTAATTATCAAGAAACATAGTTGCCGTTCACTGTTGTTCGATTTCGATCTGCTAAAAAGAATCCACAATTCACCAATGTTTTATTTTCTGCCACAAAATAATATCTTATACAAACTATCAATTCAAAGTTTATATTAAAAAGATGTCTACGAAAGATGTCTAAAAAAATCATTTTAAAATGATAACGCCAAAGGAAATTTCAACTACTCATTTCATGTGATAAATAAACACAACTTGACCGCAACCCCCCAAAATGAATGAATTTGGGAATATCTAATTTTTTTCAGTCAGTCTAAAAGTCGGCAAAGGAGACACAGCTGAACGATTTCCATTAGTTAAAGTAAAACTTTCAACAATCATCATAAATAAAACACTTCTCACCAGAAATATTTTATTTTCTGCTAAATGATATTTTGTATAAAATGGTCATGTAACGATTGATGTTTGAAAGGGGAAGAGATGTAAAAATAATCAGGGACTAAATTGATTTCTCCCATAAAGCTCATCAGTCAAGGAGGGTAGCTAGACACCAAGAAAAAAAAACATGAAAGCCAAACTACCACAGAAGCTCACTTTCCTCAGTCGTTGGGAAGTTGCTTGTCTGGGTCCTGCTAAATAGACTTATCCCTGTGATTACTGAATACACCCCCGTCAAAGAGTCAGTGTAACTTTCCGGGAGGATGTGGAAACATTGACAAAACAGAGGGCTGTATGCCATGTTTGTTGACTTGACCAGAAGCATTTGACACAATGAGAAAAATTGGACATTGGAGGATTTTGAAAAAGCTAAGATATCCTCTGAAAGTTCCTACAATGATCGTCTAATTCCATAAGGAACAGCTTCATCAGATCAGACACGATGACAACTGAGCACAATTCTTCTTCTTTCTGAACGTAGTGAACAGAACTGTGATTTGCCAGTTACTCTTTTCCTACTATTCTTCGGCATGATGTAATAAAAATATGGACGACAAGAATGTAGTATATATCTATTTATGCACAGATGACAGTCTGTTTAATTTAGGGCGACTACAGGCCGACTCGAACACGTCGGAAAAATCTTTTCAGAGAACTACTACTTGCTTACAATGTTGCCCTTATTGTTCATACGGAAAATGCGCTGCAGTGCACCACGTCCTGATTTGCAGAGACCTTTGAATATTTTGGTCTTTAGTTGGGCCTAAAGTAGACGGAGGTCCCCTACCAGCTACAATTACGAGACAGCTACCACCCTTCCACTATCTCCATCAGCTAAAAACAGTTAAAGGTTCACCTACCTTGCTTGTGTGATAACATCTAACGCCATGATTGACAGTGAGATGAACAACCGATTTAAGGCGAAAAGAGAATTCGGTACACTTTACAAGTGCGTATGCACATACAATAATAACAAGAAAACCGCCCAAGTGAAAGTCTGTCATACAGTAGTTCTGACATAATCCTGTATGGCACAGATACTTTGCTGACCTCTCATCCCGCATACACCTCCTTGAATGATTCTATTAACGCTGCCTCCTCACCATTCTCAACATCAATTTGATCGACTTCATTACAAATATCGAAGTCCTTAAAACTACCAAAATCACGAATATGGAAGCAAAGTTGGCCAAAGATATAGCTGCGCTGGCTGGGCGTGTCACCTTGTCAAAATAAAAGACCACTGCTTCCTAAATATTGTACTTTTCGGAGTGTTGTCCTCCAGCCACCGTGTCAGAAGAGCGACACATAAGTGATAGAAAAGCATCTTTAAAAAGGTTTTCGTTTCTTTCGAAATCGACCACCGATAATGGACAGCCTAGACTGTGAACTGACGACAATGACATCACCAAAGCCACTTCATTATTTGCAAAAAGTCATAGAATCAAAGTGAAGGAAAAGAGGCAGATCTGCAAAATCCACAGGGCTGAAACAGAAATACTAACTTCTCAGATCTACCACTGGGATAAATCCTGCCTATCTCGCATAGGCCTTATCAGCCACCAGCTTATTTACACTAATTGAAGAATACCTTTATGAATCTTCCTTTACACAACTATTGCTATAACATAACATAAAAATAATATTTAATCAACTGATCAATTGTATGAAAACAAACGACTTAAGAAAAGTTTTATTAGCAAATAAAATGAGAGAAAATATCGATAGCTGTACCTGTATCTCTTTTGTTGAGTTTTCTTAACATTTTTGTTAACATATTTTTTATTATCCCACGTTTTTTGGGAGTGTTTCCTTTATCCTTGTGGTTTTAACACAACGTTTCGACAGATACATTTTTCAGCCTTCTCAGTTTATTTGATCAAAACGTTTCATTCATTTTTACTTCTTGTACATAAGAGTTAAATGATATTGACGGGTGCTCCCGTCGTGTATTATTTGTTGTTGTTTTTAAGGGCATATTATCTTTCTTGGGTTATTCAATGCCAAATCTATCCTTCTTGAAGAACAGTAGTGGTACTATTTTACTCATTGCTGGGTATTGCAAGGGTATTTGTCTGAAGGTGAACGTAATAGCGCGACTGGAGTTCAAACTTGCTTACTATGATTCTGCAGTCCAGCGTTTTCACTATACGCCACGGAGACACCCCTTCCCTGTCGTCGTGTAATGGTCATAGATTTAGAGTAGTAAGCTATTGTTCATGAGTTCGATTCTCACTAGGTGTCCCATACTTCTGGCTTTAATTTGAATAATAAAATTGAAAAAATTGTTAAAAAGCATTGGTTTTGTGTATATTGTGTTAAAAAAATCAGATTAATCGAACTAAAAATACATTGATTAAATTTTCTTATTCTTTTTATAATCATATAAATTTATGAATTGATATAAATTTCATTAAAAATGATGAAATCGTAAAAAGATATTCGTGCATCTAAAATTGAATACGAAATAAAATCAATATAAAGAGTAAATGGAATTTGAATCTAAAAAGCAATCATACATTTTGAATCAAAAAAAAAAAGAAAAAAAAAAAGAAAAAAAAAACCATAAAAATAAAAACAAAAAACGATATGGTAATCCTACGGAAGGAAATCAGCAGAACTTTTTCGTTTTCCGGTCAATTTAAGAAAATAAAGAAATCCTTTGACTTGTACATTACCTTTCAAAGGTTCCTTTTCAATCTTTGATGTTCACTCCATTCGACTCCATTGACGAAAGCAGAAATGAACGACAACTTTGACTTAAAATTTTTTTTTACTTCCTCTGGATTCCCTTCCCTACAATTGTATGAGTTGGAAACCATTAAATAAGCAAATTATCAAGTTGGAACGGATGTAAATATCTAATTTTCTGGATTAATCTTTTTAGATAAGATTCATTAAAGCATTGCCACTTGTCATTGTCTAGGAATGATACAATGGGTAATTTTTTTTATCTTTGTCTTTCAGATTATAAGAATATTGTTTGTAATCTTCTTGGGTATTCACCCCTATATTCGTCCCTATATTCACGCCTATATCCTATATATATATATATATAGAGAGAGAGAGAGCGAGAAAGAGAGAGAGATGGAAAATAAAATTGCAACGCCCTGAGGATTTATGCTCATTTTGACCGGAAAACAAAATTTCCATTTCCATTGGATCCGAGTTGATGAACTTCTTATTTTTGAGCCAACGTTATATATAAATCTCTACTGTTATGACTAAGACGACTGGAACGGTCTATTCTTTTCATTTAATTTTTCTTTATTCTTCTCATCCGGCTTAAAACAGCTTTTTTTCTTATCTGACCAAAGTATTTTCTCTTAGAATGACATAGGCTTTTCAATATGTTCATTTGCAATTGTTTGACGAACTTTCGAATGAAAATGGTCAGTGTGCTCCTCGGTTTGATCTGTGCTGGGCTCTAATATTTTTTATCCCTTTATCTTCATTCCACGAAATTTTTACTACCAATATCTCGGCTATTTTCTATCGATTTTTGAGGGTTACATTCAGATCTGACCGAGAGTTTCTACTTTGCAGCATTTGGGTTTGTTTGTAACAGGCTTATCTCCCTTGGATTTAAGAAAAGACTTTCGAACAATGAATTTAGAAAATAAATCATGTGTGTGTGTGTGTGTGTGTATAATGTCAAATATACACTGTAATTTGTGATATATCAGACACACATACAAACACACATATATATGATAAATTTCAAATTAAAAAGGTGTCCTTCAATACATGTTAAAGACGATCTTCTTTCAACTAGATTTAGATCTTTTCCCCATTTCGTAACATATGCAGCAACGTTTCGTAATATTTGCTCACTTACGTTTAAAACATTCTTTCAATGTTACCGTTGAGTTTTTCAAACTAATTCTTTAAAAAGAAAACTCCCAAAGAAGGTTTGCTTTCTTTATTTAATGGCATTTCAACCTTCGTGGGTTATTTAATATCAAAGTCATCCTTGTAGAAGAACAACTGTGATACAATTTAACCAATAGCCGGGGGCGATAAGAGGGTTCATGCCTTTCCCAATGTTAATAGTCAGAGAGTGAACCTAATTCCAAAAGAAGGACAAAGTTTAGACGTGAAATAGTAAGTAAAGCAAAGTTGGCGACTGTAGCCGAGGGCGATCAGAAGGCTCCCTTTTCAATAGTTACTACATCGAGGCGTAGGGGAGGGTGCTACTCCTTTTCCTGGATTGCTCCGCTTTACCCTTGATACCTACCTTATAATGCTGAGTGTTAAGCAAGGCGGTATCAAGTACTATTTTAAAACTCTTTGTTATGACGCAACCTGGGATTGAACCCAGGTCTGCCGGACCGTTGGCGAACACTCTACCCACTTAGCCAATTGAACCGGTCTTAGACGTGAAATATGTGTCTACAATTAACATGTTCCTCCAGGGAAAATCACATAGCTTTCATCACACACACACACACACACACACACACACACACACACACACGCGCGCTTTCTCTCTCTCTCTCTCTATCTCTTTCTCTCTCTCACACACACACTCAAGCATACACATGTATATGAAGACAAACACAGAGACAAACACAAATACATACATACCAATATGTTATGATACTCTCATTCTCTCACACACACATAAATACACACATACATACGTACACATACGAAAATACATACATACATGGATACATACGCAATCATACATACACACACATATATATATATATATCCATAATCTATTGATATTAGCATAGGCACAGTTTATATTCGAAGATATAAAGCTTTTTCAACTTTTTGATAAGGGCCAGTCAAGTCAATACTAATAGACTTTTCTCATCTTTTATGAAAAAAATTCTTCTTTATTTTCTACTGCAAAAATTCTATATTTTTCGTTGCCTCGGTTTTCTTATTTGGCTTCCGAAATTTGGGCTTCCTAAGTGAAGTTCATTAATGAGGGACTGACCTCTACAAATTTTATGGCCAGTAGCTTATTGCTTAAGATTGAGATGTCTTTGTGATATGTCTGTTTAAATTAATTGCGGCTAACTTTATAGCTTTTGATAAAAGGCCAAAATGCAATTTCAAGACTAATTATGTCTAATTTCATAAGAATAAAATCAATGGCGAACATTAAAATCTGTCTTCATCCACCAATCAATTTTCGTGCCTCATTCACTATAGAGAAATGTATATGCGTATAGGTGCATGACGTATATATATATATATATATATATATATATATATACAAAGAGATAGACTCAAATATATATGTCTGTACTCATCCATGTTTAAATATATCATGAATATATATATATATATATATATATATATATATATATATATATATATATATATATATATAGTAAGGAAGGCACATCCACATACACTCAAACACATATACATACACTTGTATATATATATATATATAGGTAATAAGGTATTGCTCACTATTTGGAGGAAATTAAGCATTGTAGGTTAGCATTATAGGTGTATGTGCATGTAGCTGTCTATATTTCTTTATATATATATATATATATATATATATATATATATATATATATATGATTTCTGTTTGCACAAACTATTAAAATTGTTCACCAAAGTTTCATACGATGAGGCGATAGTCATGTAATTAAGCATCTTTGATTAGATATTCAGAATTGCCTGATGATCACCAATTTTAGTAGTTTGCGTTTGTGGAAATAAGAATGATCGACAACCAATTCTAACTTTTAAATATTTCTTGTAAGTCAGTTCAATTTTATATTTTTACTTGCAACATTGTTCTATCAGTCTATCAATGAACCGGAATTCAAATGTGGTTCGTGAACTCGATTTAACTATGTGCAAACAATTGTAATTCTTAAAACTATTTTATACAGTGTACAAACAAATGAGTTCTGGCACGTTTAAAAATGTTACTGCTAAACTATTCACTTCAAAATTTTATATGTATAGACAAGATTTGGCATCAAATAACGATTAATGTCTGATATACCCTTAAACCAAATAATCCAACTTAATCGAGCGAATTGCTGTTTCAATTCCTGTAATAGACATGATCTCTCATGCTGATTTTCAAGAACCGCAGAATCTCTTCACTTAGAAATTGAGACAACACAATTATTCTGCTCCGATTTTTCTTACAAATAAACTTTGTAAATATCAATAACGTTTAAGTCTGGCACATTGCTGGAATCTTTGTCTATTTAGAAATGGCGCCAGAAGTGAATGTTCATGTCCAGGTAAAAGCCCTTGATCGTGAATGTTGAATTTCTTGACTGAAAACTCTCTTCACTTCGAAGCAGAATTTTTCAACATTTACTTTATCTTGCGGGCTGTCAATAGAACTTGCTTCCATTTCTGCACGCCATTCAAATTCTAACATTAAAAAAAATCCTGATCAGGCCAATATTATCACTCTCATGTGGAAATGACAAATTTCAAGGAGAAGACTCATTATGGTCTAGTGGTTAACAAATTAGTTTCGCTGACCATCATTACTGTTGTGAAATTGTTCCCCACAGGATGCCCCCATCCCAAAGTATGGCCTTTTGCCTGACAACTCTATGTTAAATAAAAATCTTTAACATCACCTTGTTGTGGAGTTGTGACTAGTAGTCTCGTCTTATAAATCATTATTATTGTTGTGGGTATAGTTTCACTCGATAATATTGGCCTTGTATTAAGTAAACAGTTGCCACATCGAATAATATAGCCTACAAAGCGCCATCATTGCAAACGGAAGTTCGTTCTTTACTTGACTGTGCCATTATTGTGACATTTCAATTTTGTTAGATATATAAGCATTTTGGTAAAACTAGAAGATCTTGTTGGATAAGCGATTTTCTTTTTGGAAGATATTCATTAAAATTCTTTAAATGGGCATGTTATTTATTTGCATTTTATTTAAATTATATATTGGCATCGATAGAATATTTTAAAAATAATTTCAGTTTAATTGTATATTAATCATATAACTCATTCTTGTTTACCACTGAAGCTACAATTTCAGAAATAATTCATTTCAACTTTTCTTCACTGGGGTTAAAAATATAGGTTCTTAAATCTGTGGCAAATCAAAAAAAGGTGTGGTGGTGGGGAAGTACATCCGATTTGTTATGCCAGCCATGAACATTTATTCTTCAAACACGAGTTGAAATAACATCTTTACTTTTTAATGACATTTTAAAACGATTCCAAATTGCCAATTGCACCTTTGCGGTCAAGAATATATGAGCTAATCCCAGTCCAATTTATCCAATAGTTTTGTTGCTCTTAAAACTGGACACACACATATAGAAACAGAAAATCACACACACACACACACACACACACACACACACACACACACACACACACACACATACACATTCGTGTCCGTGCATGATGTCTTTCTTTAAGAGACTGTCTTACGGACAGTGACATTGATTTGATTAAAAGCTTGTTTTGTAGCACCGATTAACCTCAACACCAGATAGAGTTTTTCTCTATAATAACAAACCCATCCTTCATAATAAGGTGAATAATGAACGAGAATAGAGTCTTTATTGTGCTTCATTGATATAAATATGTAATGCTTCTTTAGCGAACAAATTACTGTTTTTTAAGGTATTAGTTAAAACGCTTAGCTAAACTAGTGAATAAAAAAACTGTATTTGCAATTGAATGAGCATTATCCAGTATTTTGAGAAATCCTATCAGCGTATTGTTGCTATTTCCTTATACCGTTAAAGTAGAGTGATTTGCTCTTGTGCTCCTCACTCACTGTATTTTGTGTCAATGATGTGGTATGCCAGTGACAGAGTTTTCTAAAATGTATGATGAAAAAACAGAAAAGTGGATCCTTGCTTTCCTCGAGGATATTTGTGTAAAGTGACCAAAAATAATCTTAGCCGAAATTCGAACTCAGTTGGCTAGTTCCGTTCTGAGATGAAAGATATAATGACTATTATTTTATTAGTATTTTGAAATTTGGAAAATATCCCCAAAATGAATTGTTGTAATTGCACGTGGGCATGCTTTTTTAATCGATGTTTATTAAGTTGTTTTTTACTTAGAATTTGTTCACAAATTCAATTTTATGAAGGTGTTCGATAGGGATCCGGGCGCCGAGAAAAAATAACGAGAAATAAGCAAATCAACTCCTTAAAAAACATTATCAGTTCCTTTTAAAAAAGCATTATCAGTTCCTTTAAAAAAGCATTATCAGTTCCTTTAAAAAAAGAATTATCAGTTTCTTTAAAAAATGCATTATCAGTTCTTTTAAAAAAAGGATTATCAGTTCCTTTAAAAAAAAGCATTATCAGTTCCTAAGGTCATTTCACAGTATCATCCAACTGATAACATTTTCTTATTCATCCATTTGTTTTTAAAACTTCATGTCTAAAAATATTGAGAAATTTATTGTGGTATTTATTTTCAATGTTTCGGCTAAACATATTTTGGAGACTATATTATTAGAATAGTTGGGATTCATACATTTTAGGTATAATCCATTTGATTCATTTGAGTTAACTTTAGAAATTAGACTTTGACGACTTGATGTTCACCCATGAACGATCGATTGCATAATACAATTGTTCCATTTTTATTTTCAAATTTTTGTTCAAAATTATAAGTCCGCAATATATATATATATATATATATATATATATATATATATATTGAAGTAATTTTAAAATCTAAACGGGAAGGAAAGCATTTACTTTTTCGTAATTCCTATTGGGAATGTTAGAGCATCAAATTTAAGTATTCTTCGATATTTATTATTGAATTACTTTATTCACAAATAAGTAGTGTCAGACAAATGTTTGGGAAATTTAAAGAGCTTGTAAAAAGAATGCAATGGGACTGCTTCAAAGAAGTTGGTGGAAATAAAGGGGGATATGTAAGTCATTTATTTAGAGCAATTATCTTGTTTTGAAATGTACCATATTTTGTTAATAAGGGGAAAATAATAATTAGGAAACAATAATAATAAGGACACAATAATAAAGCGCATTGTCAAGCAATTGTCTCAGTTTCAGAAGAGAGAACATAAATTCAAATGATTCTTTTTCCAGAACTGAGCCAATCGAAAATCATTTTGAAAAGATTAAAGGAAAATGAAAAACTACCAATTTTTACTGTTAATTTCAGGTAAATTTGTTTTAACTGAAATATTTTTATATGAAAGCAATTTCCATAGTTTAAATAAATTACATTCTCTATATTGCTTATAAAATTGATGTAGAACGAATGCAGTTTTTATGTAAATAGTCAAAAGAATATAAAATAAATTGACGCTATGATTAGGAACTTGTGTAAATATATGGATAAGTCCACCAGTTTGACATTATTTTAATCCACAAAGAATTCGAGAAAATATGTTTTATTCGTTATTCGATCTAATCGTGGTAGAGATTACAGTTATCTAGTCTGAGTTATCGTAGTCTGCTGAGGAAATTTCAGCCGTAATCGAAAAAAAAAAAGTTATATTGAAATTTAATATTTACATTCTCTATCCAGATAAAAAAAGTTTTAATCATTATCTTCGTTTTATTTTTACTGGACATTTACATATAAAAACACATCTTTAACTCACCATAATTCGCCCATCGACAATATTTTCTAGTTTTTCCCTCCTCCAACCACTAAGAAGATGGCGACTTACAACCGATTGCCGATAAATGATTTTTTGCATTTGTTAAGTAAGAGTATCGACCAAATGATTGAAACTTACTCTGGTGAATATAGCACACACACACACACACACACACACACACACACACACACACACACACACACACGCATATAAATATTGTTGTGTGTGTTTCTCACAATACTCGCCGGAAATAGGCGACATGAAGTCCGATTTCCATTAATGCATTTTCTTCATTTAATCCAACCAAAATTTGGCAAGATAGTCGACATTTCTGTTACTTTTACTGCTAAAAGGAACAGTCTTAAGTTTGCTGAATTTCTTTGATAAAATATAATTTATTGTTACTTATTTTCGACCAGTATTTTCTTTTTCATCTTAATTTTAATTACTCTATATTGTAACCGCCCAGACTGTCATTCTATGGTCAAATCAGGAAAAACACCCTCAGAAAGATTCGAATCAATATTCCTGGTATCTCAAGAAGCCAATCTTAACTTAAAAATTGCTTTCGTGATAAGATTAGGAAAACCACTGACTATAAAAGCTCAAATCCAATCCATATATATTTATGCTTTATTTTCCCGAAACGATTCCAACTGGCATTTTATTTATTGACTTTACATATACTAGTCTTACTAGAAATAATCTTATACAAAATTTATTTGATAAAGAAGTTTTAATTATTAAAAAAAAATCACTAATTATTTCATGAAATTATTATTAAATACAGATTATATTAAAAAAAAACAACGAATGGGTAGGGATGAAAATGGGGATGTTTTCCCGTGAGTTTATTTTTTATTTCGTCTCTTGCAGCTCGCAGACGACACCTGTAGAACAAGACAGGATGATAAGTTAAAGAGAAAACAACAATTATCAACATAAAAGAAATATCATTAAAAAACAAAGCTTCATTTAATAATAAATTCAAGATAATACTATTAATACAATTAGTATATATAAATAAATTTTTCGTAAGATTGCGAAGTGAACGTTCACGGAAAATTAAGACTGAAAGTTATAGTAGATAACTAAACGTTTTGTTTAGAAAACTGAAAGTTTTATGGTTATATTTGACTTTCTTGGCTTAATTTGTACGATTGGTGCCCACCCGTTAATATAGACTTTTCCATAAAAAAAAGAGAATGAAAATTCGTGATTTCCTTGAATTATGGAGCCTCTTTTTCTTTGTCAATACTCTTAAAGGGCTAACCAGCAAATCTAGCCATATAGTAATATTCCCTACTATGATAAACGCCAATATGCAGCCATCTTAACTTGTGCCTCTAATCTCAGCCTTTTACATTTTGATATTTGGTCGCATCAACGTGGAGAAACATTTAAAAAAAACTTTAAACTCCTGCATTTAATTCGATCTCAAATAGCTGTTCTATATTTTGACTTAGTGACAAGCTAACCTAGCCTTATTAAAAAACCATTGCTTGTAGCTCTATGAGTAGTAATGATTAGCAAACTATTCTTGCTGATTCTTACAACTGTAATTAATTTGATTTCTCCGGGGCGTCCTACACCTCTGGCCTTGTGTCATACATACTAAACTGAACTTAATGAATATTTGGTGCGTTTTCGTAGGGTTACATTTAGAAAATAAATCTTACAGACCATTAATTGATTGGAACGAGTCCTAAACACTCTGATTGCTTTTCATTCGTGGCCTTGTGCCAGACTAAGTTTTCATTCGTGGCCTTGTGCTCAGCTAAGTTTTATCGTTGAATAAAGCATTTTATTTTATTTTAATTTCTTGTAGTTTTTTTTATCGTAACTTATCCAAGGTGTAAATCGACGACGACGACGACGACGACGACGAGAAACCTATTGATTATTTCTGAGTTGCGTTTTTCTTCGTTGTCGTAGATTCACGGTGGGAGTGATTTGCTTTAAGTAATTTAAAAATTACGATAAAAGAAAATACAAGACAAAATTATGCCTCAAAAACAAACAAGTTTTTCAGGCCGTTGCTAATATGTTTTATCGTCACTAGGTTCCGTACGCTAAGTTTCTCGAAGAAAGTAGAAAAGTCGATCCTCACCGTTTCTTTTACAATACTCCGAACTATGTCACTAATGGTTCCAAAGGCCGTCAAGTGACCTGTTTTTTTTTTTTTTATTTAAACCGAACATAATGCATTAAAATGCTTTAAAATGAGAAAAACCCAAGTAAAACCAGCGTAAATAACTTGAGAATGAATATAACTATCTCTAAACCCTAAAGAACACATTTTAGTCATATTTTTAAGACGGCGAAGATACACAATGGCATACATTTGTTTAGTGTTCGCCAATGGTTCGGGAGGTCGGGGTTCAATCCCTGGTTGAGTCATACCAAAGACTCAAAAAATGGTACGTGATGGCGCCTTGCTTAGCACTCAACATTATAAGGTAAGGATCAAGGGTCTCATCAGCAGCATATACCGAGACCTCCACCATTGGAGATCGAACCAGCGACCACAGAATGCAGAGCCGAACCCCTACCACTGAGACACCGATGCACATCTCATACAAACATCCCCAAATTAACTAGTCATGGTTCGATCTCCACTACTGGAGATCGAGCCAGTGGTGGAGATCACGGTATACGCTACTGATGAGACCTAATAAGGTTGAAACAGTTGTCCAGTGTTGTGCTTGCCGGATTTTCTAGTCCTGGTAATTCAATTCATAATATATAATTCCTCTATTCAAAAATGTATATATATATATATATATATATATATATATATATATATATATATATTGAATATGTTTTTTATTGTATTTTACACCCTTTTTAGTTTCTTTTATATTTTATTGTTATTTTTCATGGTTTTTGGTTTAGGTTCTTTGGCATATCAACCTTCGTGGGTTATTTAATGCCAAAACCATCCTTTTGGAAGGACAGTAATGATAATATTTAACCCCTGGAGGGATAAGTGGGTTCATACCTTTCCCAAGGCTATTTGTCTGAAAGTGAACAAAATGGCGCGACTGTAGTCCGATATCTAGCACGTTGGTTACTACTTCACAGGGACTAACCTTTAATTTTTATGTATTTTAGGAATTCGAGATTTTTTTAAGGAAACCTTTATTTATTTCCCGTCCTTTTATTGCGACGTCGGTGACGTTGCTGAATGACGTAACATCAGACGTAATGACGATCGCTGAACTGAAATTTAGTTTAGAAAGTGACGTAAAGAAGAATTTGATGTCGGCCGAAATAACGTAAAGCGAAGAACTAAGCAAAGCCTTGCAATTATACTGTAAATCTTTGTTATAACAAAGTAATTGAATGGTTGTTAAAATCAAGACTTCCTTATACCTGGAAATCTCGCTATTAGGTAAATAAACAATTGATTTCTGCGGTGCAAGTAGCTTTATTTTCATGCAAATTCTCTCAAAATCTATTATTGCAATTTCTATAACTTTTTCTCTTTGAAAGTTCTCACCTTTGGTAGTGAGTCATAAGATTTGCTGGTTTCATTATTGCTATGACAACGTCTGTTCTTTACCTTTGAAAGTGACATTAGTTTGGAATTTATTCATGAACAACCATATCAAGTATATGACTTTACTTCTACTAATATTTCATAAGCAAAATTTAAGTAGTATCCTCGTCAATTCATTTTATACTAAGTTCAGATGAACGATATCAATCTCAGTGGCCCTAAAACTGTAACCACAAACATGTGTATGAGAATCTTTTCATATTTTGGCACGAGTGTGGTCGATAAATGGGTTCGTCTCGTTTATAGAATTCCATTCGGTAAATCCGAAATCAGTTCGGATGGATCAATAAGTTCGTTAAAGCCTGGTGAGCTTAGTAAGTGTTGACTGGTTGAATGTTTGTATTCAGAGAGACAAAAGTTTTAATATAAATTTAATTTGGATCACGAGCCTTTGTGTCATGACTATCGTTGGAAGTCATTTTCCTTATTAGAGCAATGGCTGTTGTTGTTGTTGTTGTTGCTGCTGCTGATTCTGCTGTTGTTATTAGCCTCTTCAATCACGACATGTTCAACAGCCGAAGCCTAACCTCAAAAGCCCACTCAAGACAGCGTGCAAACGCAGAGACACCGCTGTTCATTGCGTGGTGGAGTCGTTGTCCACTCTAAGCGTTTCGAAACATCTCTGTCGACACGCCATTAAAAATCATCAAGGGCATAGCAGGTTTATATGTTTCGTATAATGAACGTGAAGAGAGATTACCGACACAATCGGCGTCCAAGTGAATTGCAGCCATCACTTTTCACAGCGCCGTCTCCGCCAACCGGCCTCACACTATTTTGTCTCCAGGCTAACTTTTTCATTTCTATTCAACAACCTTTCCCGCTGTACTCTGCGTTGTAGAAATCGTTCTCAACATTACATTCTTCGATTCTAAACACTCAATTCCATTGTGCTTTTAACTTAAAATTACAATCTGTCCCCATGCCACCCAATTTTCTTTTGCTTATTTCTTTGATTGTATTGCTCCAATACATTTAGTAATTAAATCTATCATCTCACCTGTTTAGTGCTTGATTATAAATAATATTTAAGCAAATTATTCGAAACAAAGATGCTATTTTTTCAGAGTTGAGGCATTGCAAGTTTTGCGATTTCGATAATTAAATCTGCTTCCGATGATAAAAACTTAATACTAGTTATTATCATTGATTTAACAAGCATTTTATTTCATTTTCATTTTTAGTTGCTTTTTTATCGCAACTTATCCAAGATGTAAATCGACGACGACAAGGAATATATTATTTATTATTTCTAATCAGCGCTGTTCTTCGTTGTCGTATATTCATGGCCCGAGTTATTTGCTTTAAGCAACTGAAAAATCAATATAAAAGAAAATACAAGTCAAAATTTTGCTTTATTTAAAACTAACTATAAAAATAAGAATAAAAAGAAGAGAAATATGTCGCTTCAAGTTGTTGAAAATTGAAATGTAATTTTTGTATATCATTTTAAAATTCGCTTAAGTGCGATATTATGTTTTCGATAAATACTATTTTATATCCGTGCCAGTGATTAGCAGAGGGATAAAAGGTACAAGCAATTTTTTTTTAGTTGTATTATGCTTGTTTTAATGTTAATGTCCTACTTCAAATAAATTAACAAGATATTTAAAGCAACCCATTTTGTTTAGTTGGGTTCCAAGAGGAAACTGGAAATAGGAAAAGTATACTGCGCATATTCTGCCAGTGGAAAAGGCCATGAGAATCAGCATTCGAAATCCTGACTTTTCAAGTGGACACAAAAGGTAAATATTCAACTGTCACAAAATATGTGAATGGACAATATCTAGAACGTGACAAAACGAATAAACAAAAAAATTCTTATTTTGTTCAATGCATTTTTTTCAAATAAAAGTTTTTATTGAATAACCTTTTCTCCGTAACCATTTTTAATAAAGACTTTTTCATGCACGAAAAAAATCCAGCAAAACAAAACAACAAAATAAAGTCAAAGAAAAAAAAAAAGAAGAAATCATACATATATTTAGATACAAAGAACTAAAATTTCTATGAATTTCAGGGCCCTGTGGCAATTCATATCAATAATAAAAAAAAAAACATATCTAAATGCTACAGATCCCGTAGAGATAAAGATTGCTGTGAATATTCTAAAAATTTCTTCAATACCATAATACAATTGCATTAAAAAATTAGCCAATGATAAAGAATGTTTATCACAACCCCCACCAAAAACAAACAAAAAACAAAAAAACAAAAACAAAAAAAAAACAAAACGTGTACGTCCAAAACTAGAGAAGACAATTTTCGATTGATATGTAAATTAAATAGATTATATTATTGACTTGATATTGATACAGAACACATAGATGTGTAAATGCTGTGAATTTTAGTTAGCTCTGAACATTTACGACAACAAGATCTCCCTAATTTCTCTCATTACTCAGACGTTATTTTTTCCGTTCCTCCTACAGTTTCTGCCTCAAATCAATCTCTGGAATCGGTTTTCTTATCGTTGATTGTCTTCCAAAGATTTTCATTTGCACTGAGATTTGGACTTTGGTCGGTGCAAGCCATAAGATTCGACCTTTTCGACCTCGAAGAATTGCTTTATCATTTTTGCAGCATGACAAAAGTAGAGGGAGATAAGGGAAAGGGGATAGTTTCAGAGAAAGAATGACTTGTTATTCTGTTATATACACTGCAACATTTGTTTTACCATGTAACCAAATAATTGGGCCAACACGAGCACCAGAGAACAAACCCCCAACGCTACCATATTCCAATTTAATTGAATTTTTCACTAGTCTTTAAAGAAATCTTTCATCTTTATGCCGTCTGATATACTGATTGCTGTCACTGCCAACCAAATTAAGTTTACTTTTATTATGAAGTCCACTCTTGCCCAATTTTCATCGATATAAACAATTTCCTTGTTTGCAAATAGTCTAGGTTCTTTTTGTTGATGAGGGGTTTGACAGAAAGAGTCTATGCTTGAAGCCGTGCTTCTCATAAACGACATGAAACTGTTTGCCGAAACACTTTCATACCGAATTCTTTGGTTAACATGCAAAATAGCCGCTGCTGGGTCAAAACCTTTACACTTATAGAGAGAATCTTTGAAAATCACCCGATTCTGCCGAGAGAGATGGTTTGACGAGACTGTTTTAGTGATTAGGACGAGCCAGTAGTATCATGAAGCTTTAATATTCGAGAAATTATATTCTTATTATCTTATAAACTTCTTTTGCAAGAGCAGAAATTATAACTCCGAGTGAATCATCAACTTTACAAGAGTTTGTCATCAGTATAACTTTAAAAAATTGCTGCCGTTAAAACATATTCGATGATAGTTCCTCACAAAATATGGCAATATTGGAATTTTTGAAAATTCCTCATCATCGAATATGTTTTTTGAAATAACTTATAAATGTTCTCAAATTTTGCACACGACACTTTTTGATGGAATCATTTTGTACACGACACTTTTTGATGAAATAATTTTTGGGCCAAAAACTTTATTCTTATTTATTTTTTGATGCAAATTTATTTTCAAAAGTTTTAATGCAATTTTAGTGCAATTTTCTTTTATCACAATTGAGTTTGTAAAAGTGAAAAAAATTTGATTTTTAAAATTTCGTTCTCTAATATTGGATGACAATCATATATACATTATTTTATGTTCTTTTTTTCTTTGTCTTTTCGTTTCTACATGTCCCGAGACACAACAACTTCCAGCATTTAACTGTGGCTGACCAGCATTTCTATTCGAAAGCAAGGGCCATTTGTAATTGAATTTATCATCATTAATCTGACAGAAAACGACTCTACACAAAATGGCCATGACTGAAATTTTGGTTTTGATCTGTCTTTGCTCTTAAACCTAACCTAACACCCTCGTTTTCTTTTCTCGGAACACACTCGCTTTCAGCATAGATGCAGCAGACCACCACTATAGGCAACGATTATCAACGATTATCTACACCACCACCACCACCACCACCACCAACAACAACAACAACAACAACAACAACAACAACAACTGATTCTTCTTCTAATTCTTAATACTTTTCATGGATATATTGAATTTTTTAACCCCTTTTTTTCTTTTTAGGCACGTGCGTTGATCAGAGTCGGAACTCGATGTGGGAACTCGCTGAACTAAATTTAACTAAAGCTGTCTGGTTGGTTGGGAGCAGGTATACGATTGCTATCTCATTTGAAATCCAAATGAGCCAAACCCATATTGCTTTTTTACCTTCCGTCCCCGAATTCTCAACTTCTAGCTGAACTTTTTTTCGTCTTCTGATTTTTCTCTTTTCTTTTCTTATTTAATGTCCAAATTTATTTTCTATGAAGATGCGAACTTGGATGAGGGCGTGGACGTTTACAGTATCATTTATATTCCACTGTGTGTCTGTCAGTCTCGAGAATGCTTTTGTGATATTATGTATGTGCTTCAGAGAGAGAGAGAGAGAGAGAGAGAGAGAGAGAGAGAGAGAGAGAGAGAGAGAGAGAGAGAGAAATGTGTGAGTGTGTGTACGTATATGTAGTAAATGTTGCAGACAAACAAATGAATAGAAAGAGAAAGAGAGGGAACATTGTGCGTGTGTATATGAGAGAGAGAGAGAGAGAGAGAGAGGAGGGAGGAGGGAGGGAAAGAGGGAAGGAGGGAATAAGGGAGAAGAGAAGGGAGAGAGTATGCGTGTGTATGTGCACGTAGTTTCTGATAAAATGCCTTTGTGCATTTATGTATGTATTTGAGACAGAGACACGTATATGTGAACGGGAGTGTGGGGGGAAGAGAGAGAGAGTGAGTGTGTGCGCTTGGGGAATTCTTATGTTTAAGAGAATGTGAAGAGAAAACAGTACGTATGTAAATGTATGTGTTTGTGTGTGTTTGTGTGTGTGTGTGTGTGTGTGTGAGAGAGAGAGAGAGAGAGAGAGAGAGAATATTTTTGTGAAAGTGAGTGCACGTGTGTGTAATGATGTATGCATGAGGGAGTACGAATATAAATGTGAGTGCGCATATATGAATATTTTTGTATCTCAGATGAGGATGCGAAAAAGAGCCTTGTGTGTTTGTGTATATATATTTGAGAGAGAGAGAGAGAGAGAGAGAGAGACTGACAGAGGAATAAAGAGAGAAAGAGAGAGTGCGTGTATAAAAGTGAGATTGAAAGGATGTGTGTGTGTGTGTGTGTGTGTGTGTGTACGTGTGTGAGTGAGTGTGAATGCAGACCCATTATTGTCTTCGACATCGTTACTGGGGCATTCAGACCAGCATAACTCAACTTGAAATACGAAATGAATCTAAAAAGATAAAAATGTTGGTTGACAAGACAGACGATGTTTGTGCGCAAAATGCCCGGATGGAGCGGATGCGAAAGATTAAATCTTCTGGTCATTCCTCGTTTTTCTTTCTGTCTTTTTTATCACCATTTTTCTTGACACTCACTTCTCTGAATCTTTCCTTGAATGTCCCATTATCAACTCGATTTTAAATAAACTACTTGATATTAAAACAAAAGAACTGCAAACAAGAACAATGAAGATCACAGCCAATGCAAACATTTGTATCTTGAGATTTTTATTATTTGCTTAACTTACCTGTGCGTTGAAAAAGTGACAGTTTATTTAAATAATTTTGCAATTGCATCATTACTTAGACAAAAAATATTGTTGCCCTTGTGATTTCTCATTTACATTCAATATATCTTGAATATGAAAGTAGATGTAAAATAAGGTTAAAGTTTTAAAATATTGCCTGCAAGACGCAACTTGATGGTTATATTTAAATTTTTATGAGAACTGATTTTTAAAGAAAATTAGAAAAAAACAAAATAACATAAGTACATATATTTACTTATTGGCTCGTGTTGCTATAGCAACTGGTTTTCTCATTACTCAGGTCACTTATCTTTTTGTAATGGAATATTCAGATAACCTAGATAATTGTTAGCTGATAGATGGAGAGACATACGGGCACCTTACGTGGTGTAATGGTTGGCAAACTAGCCCTGCAGACATTTGATTGTGACTTCGATTCTCACTAGTCGCCTCAAACTTCTGGCTTTATGCTGCAACTTAGCTTAGTAAACAACTATACATATGCTTCCATTTATTAAACTTAATTCTTAATTAAAGTTTTAAATATTTTTCTAAGTTTATAAAAGAAAGGTAACATTAATTTTAATCATTCTAATATTCAGATAGACAAATTTGCATCTGTTGATATATAAAAGTAAATAGGAAATTTATTTAAAGATTCGGACATCAACCTGTAGCGAAGTAGCCATCAACGGTTTTACAAATTTCAAATTTGTTTAAATATTTGGTGCATAGTTTGTTCTGGGTCAATAAAGAATTCCCTTTGAATATCGCCAATAACAGGAAATATTTTCAATATTAGATTTCACTTAAAATGTTGAAGACTTAAAAGAAGATATAAGAATATACTAAATTTAGTTCAGTTGAATTCCTTGATCTCTACCGTCACCGAGAAAATTGAAGGCAGTTAAAAAAGTTGTCCCATTTCATAGAAACATTCCAGAATTCTGACATGGTCACATTATTTTTTTATTTTTCATCATCGCAAATGACTCAACATGTCATCATGAATCCTTCAGTTCATCAAAAATCCTTATCGGCTGTCATTTGTGTAAATTTCCTTTACCACATTCACTTGCGCCCTCTTTCAACAGTGCCATCGATGATTGTCTTGTACCGCGTGACGTGACCAAATTACCTTCATTTCTGTCGCTTCACGGTTCTTGATGACTAATAAGATACTCGATCTTATTTCTACGATATTCAAAAAGGTGAAGTGTAGGTAAAAATGTTGGTTGTTCCCAGTCTGCGATATCTAAAATTTGGTGTAACTATAAAAGAAATGGGGTGATTGAAAAAAAAACATACACGTAGACCATGAAAGAAATCAAAGCGCCAGGATAGAAAACTCAGAACAATCTGACTTGAAAATAGAAAATGTACAATAAAACAAATGAAAACCAAATGGGTCGAAACAAGAGTCAATATTTGTGACAGGATTTACATAGAGAAAAGCCAAACGAAAACGAGTACTAATACACAAACAGAAAAAATGTAGTTTAAGTGGGTTAACGAGAAACAATTATGACGTAGACAATTAGATGAAAAAATTCTGCATTGACGAAGGCGATGATCCTGGAACTTTTTTCTGATGCCGTTCAAATGAAACATATGAAGCTGTCAGAAGATTAGTAAATTTTCTAAGTCATTGTATGTCATTTAAAGAACCAAGGGAGATAACAATTATTACCTTAACAATCAATGCACATGTGTACATTGAAATCTTAGATAATTTTCTCATTCCATCGGTAGAAAATTGGTTTCGTGATGATGAAATAATTTTTCAGGACGATAAAACATATTGTCTAAGAGAAAAGAGGAAAAGCCTATAAAATCAATGACATATCCTGCGAACAGTTGAGATGTAAATGCAGGTGAAGATTTATGATGGAAATTCAAAAATTGATGGTCTATGGAAAGGTTCCATCTACCAAAGAAGATCTATTAACTGTTATTCGGTAAATATGAAACCACTTTGATGAAGAATATTGCTTTAAATTGTGAAATGCCTGAAAGAATTAAGGCAGTCATAAAAGGGGCAACGAATTCTTTTTTCCCCCCAATGAATTGCACACTTTTTCCTCAATATTCGGTTATTAAACAATATGTTCTTGCACATAAATTGGAAAAAAATTATAACAATAATTTAAATAATTTAATACAGTTTGTTTAACGTATATTTATGAAACCAACGTGTTTAGTTATTAAATTAGAAAATTGTCTTATCTGTTATTGGGTTATTTACTGCTAAAGAAAAAATGGTGACTATTCTTCCAGTGTTTTAATTCCATCACTTTTGTCAGGGGAAGTAGAATGATAGCATTCAAATGATAATACAGTGCCACTTGTTAGAAATTGAAGATTTTTTCTTTCTTATCCAATATCAATTATATTTTAGGATTAGTAGAATTCTTGAAATGAAATATTTAAATGCGAACTATTTATTTAAATTTCTAAGATGAAGCTTGATAATTTTTATAATTTAGAGTATTTGAACTATTGTCTTCATTCACAATGTTTCGGCCGATGCGACATTCGGTCTTCTTCGAGCTGAACTCGGGAACCTACACAGAAAATAACCCTTTATTTAATCTACGGAGTAAATTGCTCTAATTCCGTTAACCCTAAGCGAGTGTTAAGTTATTGTAAGTATTCCTTGTTCTTTACCCAAAGTCGGGATTGAACCTGCAGTTGATTTCACTTAGAAACAATCTAACTAACTGCCTTTATCCGTTACTCAATGTATCCTGCCTAAATATCTCTATCAACCTAGGAGATATTACTTATTACAATTATGTATGATTTTTCTTTTCGCTTTAGCTCATACTGCAATTTTTTTATCAAAGCTTTTAACTAATAATTAAAAGGCTGTTCTTCTACACGGATGGCTTTGGCATTTAATTACCCACAAAGGTTGATATACCATTAAACAAAGAAACCAAACCAAAAAAGAAAATGACTTCGTCGGAAAATAAAGATAAAGCAGAGTTGCGATAAATATTGAAAAACTGCTCAACACGGAGAATCGATTGGAGAACCAAATAAATAACTGTTGCTTACTACTCGGGTTTTGCCGAACTTCTGTCAAACTCTGCTATAAAATTATTGGGACAAACGAATAAATCCCAACAAGAACATTGATTTTGCATACAGAGGGAATAGAACACATCGACATTAATTATTAAGCAGCTATTTATTTTGGTGCCTATATCCGTTCAGTATCTCAAATCTTTAATTTAGCAATTCTCCAACAATGGAGTACGTGAAAATAGCCAGCTTCTCCTCCATACAGAGAAGGTAAAATTTATCTTTCACCTTATAATTACAGGTTTTCTTAACTATTTCCCACTTCAAGATACTTCAAGATAGGGTCTAGGTCATATTTGTTTTTAATGCTGCAGACATTTTTAGAAAGTGAGATGCTATATATATATATATATATAGGATGTATAATGCAGGATATAAAACCTTTTTGGAAGTACCTAAGGTAGAGCCGAAGCATACTTTTTTTTATTTTGTCCTTCCATTTATATACTCTCCTGGTATATAATTCATTCACTTTGGCATCAACCATTAAGATGACACTACGTTTTTGTTATCATAATTGCTCAGTAATTCTTCGTTTCTTTATTTTATAATTGACTTACTCTTATTTATACAACCGTAGCTCAATTCAACTGTATTTTTGTTCAATATTTTATACAATTCTTTAGTGGATGGAAAATGCTTCATTATTATTTTGAAAAAGTCACTTCCCTATTTATTTTTATTTCCCATGTTAAAGGGTGGTACAAACCATAAAGTATTTCTCGATCTATTCTTTTCCCTCTCATTTTTTGCTATTTGAGTTCGATTGTTTATCGTTAGCATTGCATACAAGGCTGGTTCTATACCCACAATATCTAAGAACTTGTTCATATTCATATGTCTATATTAGAAGAATTACTGCATAATCTAGTCATTATACCATTGGGGACGCATTTAAATGTCTGCTCCGGGTGATTCGATACTGTATTGACATAACAAGGTTATTTGTTGGCTTTTTTTAAACAGCGACACAGTACAATCATTCAGGTTTAATGTAATATAAAAAATATCAACGACTTTCAAATTTGTTTGTATATTTAATCCGAAACCAAACTTGTCAATAAGACAATACAGATTTTTACGTATTATGTCCCTCTTAGTTTGGACTACTATTGTCCAAAATAATAAGGCTATAATCTCTGTAAAGACCGTGATAACCGGGGTTTATTATAGTATTAATAGTATACAACAGGATCAACCCACTATTTCATAAAGTTCGGCCCCGTTTAAGGATACCATAGGCATCATAATTTTTCTCTGTTTTTTTTTCTTAATCCATAACTCTTTGTTTTGATATAACAGAGTTCTACGGCAATGCCGGATTATTTGAAGATTCTCTTCTGGTGTATCCATGTATTCTTTTGCCAATTGTAATGCTTTATTTACAGGATTTTCTGTAATCGAAGAGTAACATTCCTTAACGTCATCGAAGCACCACAAATACAATTCAATATTCTTAAACCACTTGATGCAGTCTGTCGTACCATTGGTTCAAAGCAGTTCTTAATGTGACATAAATATTTTGCAGAATTAATTTACTTATCTCGCCCATTTCTGTTTTTGTGAGGTTCAACAGTCTACAGGATGGGTTGTTAATAAATTCATTTTTATGATCTTTCAAGGTTATAAAAAATGGCTTTTTATTGAATTTTTGAACTTTGTACGCCACGTTTTAATTTAGTAGGAAGGGATTTAACTTTATTATTAACTTCTGCTTCCAATTCAGGTGGCGACTTTTTGTAAAATTTTGTTACTTCCTTCTGTAACAATTTATTGTATTTATAAGAGTTTATATATATATATATATATATATATATATATATATATATATATATATATATATATATATATATATATATATAATAAAGGAAAATGACAAACAAATATAATAAAAAAATTGTTAACCATAAATATTCATGCCTTTCTTTTACTCAGTTCAACGGGTGGTTATTTTTGTGTAAATGTATATGCCGTAATGTGCATTTTTTCAATATGCTTCAGGAACTAACGTCAACTTATATATATATATATATATATATATATATATATAAACGGACATATTTGAAATAAACCAGCACAAGTCACTCAGTTCGTCATTAACAACCTTACCGCTCGTCATTTTGGAAATAGAACTTCGTGAGTCTTATTTCCAACTGAAAACCTCTTGAACAAATTTTGAGACGTACTTTCACTAAATTGATTTTTGATGAATCCTGTACATATTCTTTCGGCTGCTTCTCCTGATTTTATTTTCCTTCTTCTTTTTTAAATAGATAGAAGGAGCTTTATAGCTAAATTGCTGGACTACAGCTGTGAAGTAAGCGAGTTCAAATGCTAGTCGTGCTATTGCATTCTTTTTTCGGACTAAGACCACCGAAAGAAAAGACCCGCACGAGGAAAACATGTGACCTTCACTATTTTGAGTCTTTTCAGTTTTTAGGGAAAATCTTATTAGTGTATTGGATTTTTAAATTATTCATCTATTTTTTCTTTTAAGTATTGAATCAATTTATCAACCAAAACAATGCCTTATAGATGTGTTGTACCTCATTGCAAAGGAAATGGTAAAAACGGACACAAAGTCCGTGTTTTTTCTTTTCTAAAAGATAAAACCTTATGTGATATATGGATGCATACAATCAAGAAAACCTTATCTGATATATGGGCGTGTGCAATCAAAAGAATGATATTTTATCCCAACTACATTTTTAGCCAGGTGGGCATTTTTCATATAAAAAAGAAAATAAACTGAATTGAAATTTTAATGATTGAATTAATTCCATTCACATTACATGAAGACAAACGACTGATAAATCTAGCAAAGTTGTTACGAGCTAAAAACATTAAAAAAAAAACTTTAAAGGGATTTTCGATATGAATTCATAAAGAAATATTTTTAAAGGCATCGAAATAATTCTTATTTTATCTTTTTTTAGAATCATTTTATTAGCAAAAAATGTTTTTTACCTATCACTTTAATTCAAAAAATGTATAAACGTTAAAAATTCTCCCTTTATTTTTACAAAGATTCGTCAGAAATAATTTTTTGTTGAATTGATAAATTAAATTATTTTCCTTAAAATGTTATAACAGTCTCTTGATTTCTTCCAGAATTGTAAAAAAAAAAAATGTTTCTTATTGCAGATTTTTACTTACTATCATTTGTTTGATACAAGAATTTAAAAACGGTTTCGTTTCAAAATCTCTTTAGATATGTGAACTACATTTTCCAACTGAGGACATAAGGAGAGAAACATCAGCCTTAGAAGAAAAAACAGAGGCCACAATTGCAGTTAGACTTCAGAAAACGTATCTAGATAGTGGTGCTATTCCTGGAATTCGACCAAACCATTGACCACTTCCAGAGAATTATCAGATTCTTGGAGAAATCAACTGGAGACTTCTGACCTTAAAGGTGTTTTAAATTAAAGCATTACGAATTAGCATATAAACAGCAGAAGAAATTCCATAATAATCTGGAAGGATAATATGGACGGTAAATTACTGAAATAGAAATGACTGAAGTGTTGATTGGCAACAAGAGACTGTAATTAGATGCTGCATTTGTAGATTCAAAAATCAATCTGTCTCATGTAATTGAACATGTATTTTGTAGAGATGTAGAAATTAATACAATAGGGGACTATAGGATTCTAAACATGTAATTGATAAAATTCTGATGGAAAACATGAAGAAAATGGACATTAAACAACAGGAAACCAAACCTCAAAATGTGATTTCTATATTAAAATTGGAAATGTCATTTTTACTATTGGCACTAGAAGAATAAAAAAAATATTTTGAATTATAAATATTTTAATTCAATAGAATTTATACATGAGCAACTAAGTTTAATTTCAGAATAAGTTTGATTATTCAACAGAAATTATGATACATTTTCTTCACTGTTGTATAACTGATGTCCTAAGGAGTAAAGGTCTGTTAAGAGACAGCAAAAATATAATTTCACCTTACAATTCAACCATTAAAAAATTAACCTTATCAACATATATGAATCCTTTAATTGAGCAACTTGATTACAATTTTATTATCAAAAATAAATTCAAGCTTATAATGCAGACCGACAGCACAGTATGTTTACTTGTTGATGAAATTCGCCTAAAACCTTTTTTTAGATTTTTAGGGTGATAATATTATTATCTAATCTGACAATAGAAATGAAGCTTCAACAAGTGCTTTCGCTTTCATGCTTAGCAGTGTATTCTCACAATGTAAAGATGTTATGTATATTACGCCAACTAAATGTATACAAGGTAAAAATTAGTTTGACATAGTTAAATGTATAATTATTGGGATAGAGGAGATAAGTTTTCAAGTATTATCAATCATAACTGATTATAATGCAATAAATGAAATAGCTATATCTTTCTTTTATAGTCCATCAAAGCTTTCAATTGCATAGCCACACTCTGTAATGAAGTATTGACTTCTTTTCTTTCTATTCTGTCCATATATTAAAATAAAACGATTAGCTAGGTCAAAAAGATGCAAGTAATTCACTCTCTTCTACATTCAGTATCGTTACATCTCCGTGATTTTGTCAAGATGTCTGTCAATGAAAAAGAGCTCAGGGATTTGGATTCATGTTTTTCTCAATGCCACCAGTGTTAAGTGAATATAAGAAGCCTCAGCCACAATTCGAACTCGGATTGCCAAATCCATTTTTCGTGCTGATAATCGTTACGATCTACCTCGCATGCCACCTCACATAATTGACAATAGTAACTATAGCAATGGTAATAGTAACATTAGTAATAAATATATATTATGATTATGGCTTTTTGCAAATTAAAAGTCCTCTTAAATTAGGTGCTTTTTCTTTTTTTGAAGCTGTTCCCATACACAAATTAGATTTAAGGATAAAACAACAAGGCAAAAAAGAAAGAAAAATAAAGCAAAAAAACAAACAAAAATAAAACCTAAAAAACAAATAAACAAAAACTTTCACTTTTCTCGAAAAAGCACAGTGTGACGTTATAACATAAATAACGTTAATAATGCAAGGACAGAAAAAAAAAAAAAGAAAAAAGATGAGTCCAAGAAGTAAAAAAAAAAATGGCGGCGAAGTGAATTGAAAGATGAAGTTAGCCAGTGTGAGAGAGGCGAGAGGCAAAGAAAGGAATTAAGAATGAAAGATAAAGGAGTGAAACGGTCATCTGAAATATGCAGCAGTCATAAAAAGAAGACGAGAAGAAATTTTGCTGGGGTGACGGGAGCCAACATAACGAACCGGGCATTAAAAGACATCCGTGAACTTTTCATTGTAAACACACATTACTTGCATGATTAAAGCCGGATAATGGCAATCAAAATTTACGTCCCGAAGTTTTGAGTTGCTTTCTTTTTCTCGTCTCTTCTAGGATCACATTTGATTCGAGTTTGTGTCATCTGTTTCTGTTTTACTCAGCGTTATTTCCCGTCTTTCTTTTTTTAGACGGTGGCAGGTAATCTATGCAATAGCTATTTTGACCACTGCTGTTGCTAACAACTTTTTTTTTGTAATTTAATATATTATAGTGGATTTATATCTCTTGTTTTGGGGGCTTTATATTTAGCCTATTTACAAATTATGATATCCTTTGAAAATGATTACGCTATATTTATTTTAAGAGGTTGTTGTTAGGAAACAAATGGGAAACTAGACGGATGAAGAGATTGTGAATGGAACTTTGTGTGAAAGGAACTGAAAAAAATCATTCGTCGACCATTAATAGATAGAAAGCGGGAGAATAAATAAATAGGCTGTCAGGTATGGCACAATAAGTAAACATTTGTCTGTTCATGCCTTTTATTAAAACGATGGCTTTTGTTGATGTTCATTGATCATCAATTTTCAGGTGAAAAGCAGTTGTATGTCTCAGTGGAAAAGAGACTAAATAATAAGAACAAAAAATCTTAAATTGCTTGAATATTGAAATTAATTATTTTCCTCATTAATTTTGACTAATGTTTTTCGTCTATTTGCTGTTTTTCATCCCAACGTTTCATTCACATGAATAAACAGAATAAAGAAGTAGATTCCAATCTGATTCGAAATCGGGTTTGAAATTTTATAGAAAATTTAATTGCATCCTCAATAATATTTGTATTTTGCGTTGTAAGTAAAAATAATCGACCGGGAAGGATTTTATTGTCAAAACAAAACGATATACGATATTGCAGAACACCAGCAACAATGTCAAATAAGTCTGTGTCACCATCCATTCATATATATATATATATATATATATATATATATATATATATATATATGAAACAAAAATGTGGCACAAAATTAGAAAAGAAATTTGAATAGTTTATGGAGAAGGTAATGTGGATGATTGAACTTTTCAAAAATAGTTGACTTGTTTGCAATATTTTATAGAACAGGTTTCTCACTGAATGATGTTTTACGATCGAGTAAACAAATGATGGTTGATAGCGATCATATATGATATTACTAGAAAATATGATGATATTGATGACGGTAATAAGGAATCGGCAATAACCTCAATAACATCAAAATATACAAATCAATCACCCTAAAATTGGTTCAAAGAAAAAGTTTAATTTTCAAAATGTCGAAAATAAAAATTTATCTTTTATTTTTAGTTAATAAACCGAATGAAAAATCCGACCAGCCAGGATCAGTGGGATCGACTCAATAATCCTTTCTGCACGATGTGGTACCCTAAATTGATATTTAGCATGTTTAGATTTATCTGTAACCAGACTAAATTAGTGGGACAGCCTGTCAATTTCTAAATAACTACACTATCCACTGATTGAATGAAATTAGTTTGCGGTATGATAGCTGGCCTTTTTGATATTTATTGACTAACTTTAGTTTTATGAGGTACAGAGTGAGGATCAAACTCACTACTCAATGGTCTCTAGTTTGTTAAATATTGTTCTATAGCGGGGTATTTACGAGGTATAGCTTAGTCTGATTGGAGACTTTCTATTAGTATCGACCTCATTACACTAGTGAACTAGTTTGCTATATCCCGACTCAGTAGCTGAAAAATTACTCAAGCAAAAACCTTTGGCAAATAATGGAGATTAATATCCAATACAATAAACCTATAATCATGATTAATTTTGACAAAAATTTGGCGTAATCTTTGGAAAGTCTCAATAGAAAAAGGAATCTAATGGCATCAAAGCTCCATAGTTATGAGGTTGTATTTGAAATTTTCGTTTCACTTAAAGAACTGGTGTTTGTAATTCCTCCTTTAGTTTATTTAATAGAAATGGTGGAGAGATAGAATATAACTGAAATATTTCATTGTGATGTTAATGACCACCAAGAAGGAAATGACGTATAAAACGCGATATTCTACGGATTCCATTCTTAGTTCAATTCACTTGATACAAAGGTTTTCCATTTTTTAAAGCCTTCTCTCAAAATTTAGTTAAACTTATAACAAAAGGTTATTTCTTTTTTGGTTGAATCAATAACTATCAGTCCTACCTAATGTAATATTGTGCTTTAATCATTCACGTTAAAATAAATATCAATTATAAGTACAACATATAATCGGTTTAAAGGATATATGAATGAGATAAGTTTAAATGGTTGGAGGTTTGGAATAAATATACTTATATCTCTAAATTAAGTCACTGCACTCTATTGGCGTCTTCAACCAGTCTATTTGTGTGTTACCTTTGCATGTGTTTAAGAAAGCCTTGTGAACAGGGGAGGGTTAAAACAGAACGCTGCTAGTCATTTTTCGCATCACTTTTTAAAATTTTTTAAATCTTGACCGTTTTAAACAAACAGGATCTTTCCTCGAAAGATTTGTTCAATGTTAGGATCAAGTTCTCAATTTTAACCGGAAAATAATTTATAAAGATCTGCTCAATTTCTCCCACTCAGGTGCGTAACGGTTTCAATAATGCCACCCAGAAATCTGCTTGAATTTCTTCCCGAGCTTCATTACGATTGAACTTGAAAAGATGTTTGTCTAACGAGCCAAATAAAGTGTGGAAATTTTCACATTTTCGATGGGAGAGTGATTGTAAAGACAATAATCACAAACACATTGAAGATGGAACTTTGTTTCTTTACCAACAAGATGGTGACACTGTTACTGGTATTGATCAGTTTTTTGGATTATTTGTGCTTTTCGTTTCAAACGGATGTTGTTTGGAGTCTGCAAAAACACAGCTACAGTTTGAATCGATGAGTTCATTACTTCAGACCACTGGGCACATTATACATTTCCCTCTGGCCAAATAAAGAATTTCTTGCTGGGTGCAATCAAATCATAATAAAAATACATTGCTTAAAGGTATTGTAATCACCACATCTTTGTGCCAATGGGAATGTTTGTTAGTCGCTAAGGTAATTGTACACTTTAACATTTTTGATGGTTACTTCCAAACGTTACATCAAGTGAAATAGATTTTTTTTTCGCAAGTGAATTCAATCTGACTGTTTTACTCTTGTGTTCCTGTTCCTGAGTAAGCTTAATTCACAAAATGGCTCACGCCTTTCTACATTCCCCCATGGTTGACGTTCATGTAAACGCAAAGATTTCAAATGCTGGTTTTCTTTCGCTAAAACACTCAATTGCTTGATTTAAGTTTTATCATTATAGTCCTTGCGTCTTTATTTGTTCTTTTTAATTTAGTCATCGAGTCCTTATATTGATTTATCCACTCAATCTTTAAGGCAGGCGAGTTTTCTATCTCCTTCTTTTCTTGACACATAGAGTCTGTCTATATTGTCCAAGTGTTTATCCCTTTGATGAAATTTCTGCTGTAGGGCTTATTTTCGACAAGTTTTCTCGTTCGTTTGAAGTGCTCTTTTCTTTTTTTTCTTTCTTCCATCTCCACTTGTTTGATGTTTTCCACATCCAAATATTCCCAAATTTTGGTAGTTTTCTTTTGCTCCAATCGTTCGGATTCTTTTTTGACGTCATTCATATATACATAATTAATTTCTTGCGATTTGGTAAATTTGTCGCTCTCAGTGCATTTCCTTTGTAAGTAACTTAGTTGCATCATTATAAATAGTAATGGCGAAAGCGTTTCTCAATGGATTTTCACCGCTACTAAAGTTTTTCATCCGCTGTTAATTCCACTTTCCAGTTTTTCATGCTTTCTGGTATGCATTTTATGACTTTGTTAGACATTTTCTATATTTTCAGACATTTTATTATCCAAGATTGATCCTTTTTTTAGTTGAACCACGGCATGGCTACATCATTTTTCTGCTTCTATTTGCTTTTCTTGAGGATATACTCATTAATGTACAATAAATCACCTGTTCTTCTTGTTCCCTTGAGGCATCCTTTCTCTTTTATCGGAAACAGTTCACGGCATATAAGCGAGCAATGAATCTTCTCCCTTATCTAAGCGGTTAGGATCTTCCTCATCATAGGTAGACACATTATTGGTCTACAGTTGCTGGGGATCGTTCTTTTTTGGGGTCTTTCTGGAACAGAGTAGTCTTCCTTTTAGTCACTCGTTCTGGTATGTTTGCTTGTAGGCATATACTAAGTTGAAAATCCAGTTTGTCATGGATGGACATGAATTCTTTAAACCAGAATCCATGTATGCCATCATGCCATGACGTTTTCCAATTCGTTACTTTGTTGATTATAACTTTGAGTGATACCCGGTTTATGCCTGCTTAAGATTCATCTTTAAGTCCCTCTTTCTTCATGTTATTCATCCAATCGATCTTTCTGTTCTTGTTTCCATATTTTCCTCCAAAATAGTTTTACTTTCTTTGTTTTCGGTTGTTGATTTGTCCTTATGCATTCTCCATCTCTCTAGTTGGTAGAATTTTCTTTCTGTTATTTTGGAATATCCACTTTTATTTCTATTGCTTCACCCTATCTTAGTATCCTTTGAGTCTCACTTTCGCTAATATCTTCTGATTTATCAGTCTTATCTGTTGTATTGCTTTGATCTTTTCATTTCAACATATCCTTGCATGTTTTTTCCTTAGTGTTTTCACTAGTCGTAATTTCTTTACTTGTCCTTTTAGCTTAATTTTCCATCCGGAATTTGGTATTTCTATTCGGGTTCCTTAAGGGAGCGTCAATTTTGTCATAGACTAGTTTCACTCTTGCATGAATTAGCTCGTTTAGTTCAGTGATATTTTCTGTTGGGATATTTGGTAATAATTTGTTTACTTTTTCGGGTTCTACCATAACCCTTTGCCAATTTTGGTTCCTGAGGGATGGTAATGTAGTCTTTGTTTCTGCCATGATTTTCTTTATTAACTGTACATTTATATTGTCTTCTTGCATTAACGTTTGTTTTGTGGTGCTGGGGTCTGCGGCTTTTCGGTTACCAGTATTTTGCTCTTCAATTCTGTTAGGAGACTTTTCAGTATGTTGTGTTTCGATTCGGGTTGGGAGATCTAGTTCATATTCTTCACTATTTATTTGTTCAAATATTTCTAGTATCTCAAGGTCAGAAGACCAACCTCTCTTTAAATTCTTTTTCGTTTGGTCTGCAAGCTTTTGGCTTGTCTTATTTAATCTAGTGGATTCTGTCCAAATTTCTATCATTCTTTTTCTATACACTCTTTGTATTGGATTTTGCTCTTAAAATAAAAATCAAGTACATTTTTGTTATCTTCTCTTGTCCATTTTTCCGTTGGTGTCTCTCCATTGAGTGGTTGCTTTAGTCGTTGTTTGTGTACCTGAAATAAGAGCAGCCAACATTCGTAGGTCCACCATTTTGGCTGTCAAGAGAGTACCTGTTGATCCTGATACTCTATCAGTATTTTGAGTCGTTCGTTGATTTGGATTTGTCATTTTTCATGGGCAGAGTATAATGTGGCTGATACTTGACCCTGGAACTGAGTATTACCTGTGCTCCTGTCACAGATTTGCTTGGTGTTCTTCAAACGTAGAAGACACACACAAAATTATAAAAAGTGTGGATACTTACACCTTTAAAATAAGCAAATTTTAACTAAGTACAAATTCACATAATTATTGCTTCATAAATTCATAGGCTTGATATTTATCATTCGTAATGATATTTCGTTTCTGATGCACTTTACAGGTCCACCATTTTATCACATTTTCCTCTCCCTCCCAACTTTTCAATTTTTGACCGTAGGATTCTTAATGCAAATTAACATTACAACATTCTAACTTTACACAAATTCATTTGATAACAAATACAGATACAACATTAACAAATCAGTGATAATGAAGCAAAATGTTTCACAACTTATAGTTTTCTTGCATCTTCTGACGTTTCCATGTCAATATGTACATTAATTCATTTTATTTATATTTTTGGTCAAACTTGTATAATTGTTTTACCATACGTAAAAGTTTGAGGATAGGTCATTTTTGCTATTTTGGGGTGACATTCCTTATTCATTTTTTCCCTTTTCCCTCTCCTCTCTATTTCAATTTTTGGCCGTCGGATTCTAAATTCAAATGATTATAGTATTCAAAGTAAAGTTGGCGAACGTAGTCGAAGACGACCTGCGGGTTTCCTTTTCAATTGCTACTACAACGAATTGTAGGGGAGGGCGCTACTTCTTTTTCTCAATCACTTCACTTTAACTTTAATATGTACCTTATAATGCTGAGTGTTAAGGTGGGTGTCAAGTATCATTTTTTGCGTCTTTGGTATGACTCGACTTGGGGTTGAACCCCGGTCTCCCGGGCCATTGGCGAACATTCTACCCACTAGGCCTATGGGCCGATCTCAAACAAACACAGACACGAAAAGATCACACAGCTAAAAGTTATAAAATGTTTTCTTTTCCCTTTCAACAATTTTTTTTTATTTTGACCATATTATTATTATTATTATTATTATTATTATTATTATTATTATTCATTTGAGTTTTTCACATCAGCGTTAGCTGATGGTCTTTTACTGGATTTTGAGGGACAGCAAGTCTCCTCAAGTCTCCAGGACTCTCCTGGCTGTTCTCAATAATGTAGTAGTTTGGATGATCTCCACTCGTCCGGCAACCTTCAAGTCCTCCAGTCCATTTATTAATCCTTTAGTTACTGTTCTAAACGCACCAATTACAATTGGTAAAATTGTCACCTTCATGTCCATAGTTTTTTCAATTCCATAGCTAGGTCGAGGTACTTATCCTTCTTTTCACATTCTTTCAGTCTTATTCTCTGGTCAGCCGGGACAGCAAAGTCGACAATTTTGCAAATTCTCTTTTTTTTTTTGTTGATTATTATTAGGTCTGGTCTTCTGGCCAAGATTAGGTGATCCGTGTGTATGTCAAAGTCCCATCGGAGTTTATGTGTGTCATTTTCTAGGACAGGTGCTGGGTTGTGCATATACCATTTGTTGGTGTGGTCAAATTTAAATTTCTTGCACATTTCCCAGTGGATCACCTTGCCCACCCAGTCGTGTCTATCCCTGTACTCCTTCTGTGCTAATTTGCTGCATTCGTTTATTATGTGATTGATCGTTTCGTCGCTGTCACCACATAGCCTACATTTGCTATTTTGTTGCATCTTATCAATGCTCACTTTGATATGATTGGTTTTTATGGCGTTGTTTCGTGATGCTATTTGGAGAAACTCTGTTTCTCTCTTAAAGTTTCCTTTTCTTAGCCAGGTCCAGATTTTCTGATGTGAGATGGTGTTTATTAGTCGTTTAAACCGCCCATAGAGTTGTTTTTCTTCCCATTTTTGTTTCCTAGTTATTGTCATTCTGTTATCTATCATGTTGTCAGTACCGTTTCTGATGGCTGTAATCAGTCCTCGTTCGTGCCTTTCTATATAGTCTTCGAGTCGTTGCATCGATGCGTCAACGCTGTTTTCGATACTGGCAAGTCCTCTTCCCCCCTCTTTCTAGATACATATAGTCTGTCTATGTCGTCTCTGGGATGTAATGCCTTATGCAGGGTAATTAGTTTTCTTGTTCTTTGGTCCATTTGTTTAAGTTCATCTCTAGTCCACTTGAGAAAGGGTCCGGAATATCTAACGAGGGGTATAGTCCAAGTATTTATTCCTTTGATGAGGTTTCTGCTAAAGAGTTTTGTCTCGAGTTGTTTTCTAGTTCTCCTGAGATATTCTTTTTGAATTTTGTCTTTCATTTCCACTTGCTTGATGGAGTCAGCCTCCAAGATACCCAAGTATTTGTAGGTTTCATTTTCTCCGAGCGTTCTAATCTTGTCTTGATTTGGTAGTTCCATTCCGTCAGTCATATGTCGTTTGCCACTTTTCATTATTATTATTATCAAATTGGATGATATATTGACTCCAAAAGTCATAGGTTCATATGTTACGTAGTTGGAGGGGCATTAATTATCGTGAAGTATTGTCTGGTAGTCTGTACTGCAGCAACCAAGCTGTTGTTTTGGAATCATGTAGATAAATTCATTGCTCTATGATAACCTTTTGTCTCGGGATTTCTACATTCGCTCTTGAGTTGTCTAAGTAAAGTATATCATAGAGGAAACACACTTACACATTTTTAAGATGTCAATCATATACCTTGTTATGCGACTTTATAAAGATATATAAGTATATTAATTCAAGAAATGAAACTATTTGGTTTCTGGTCAGAGTAATTCAATTTCCAATATTTGGTTTTAATTCAAATATCCTTTAAACCGAACACATTAACCCCTGTGATTAATATTTATTTCAACGTGAATGTTTTTGGTACAGTAATACACAAGGTAGGACTAAAAAGTTATCGGTTCATCCAAAAAAAGAATGACCTTTATTTCAAAAAGTCGCGGTAGAAGCAAAGTAACAACAAAATAAGCAACAACGAATTAAGCATCGGTTTTGAAATACGCAACACTCGTTATTTCTTCTTGAAGAAATTCTTTTAGATCATGTTGGAAAGACGAGAACCTCGTCATTTGAGATAACGCGTTAAAGTTGGTTTGCGTCTGGATTTTTATTATCTTTGGAATTCTTCGAACTTCTTCATTCTTTGACAATCAGTGTGATTCTATGCATCTCTTTCTTTGAGGCTCTGATAGTTCGTATCTGAGTCTATGATTTCTCTCTTCTTCTGCTGCTACTTTTTCTGATCGAATATATACACAACTTGTAGCTGACTCACCAGATTCTTAACAAATAATGGCTGAGGTTTTTGTATTGGAAAATTCTTTTCACTTGTAAACATCCTTGTCTGGATGCTTGAGTAAGGCTACCTCATGACGCAAACGTTTCAACTGAGTTCAGGGTTACCACAATTCTCTCACGCCATCCGTCTCAATTGGCCATCACTTCTGGCAGGTTGTCTAAACTGTTTTCGTACAAAGCTGATGTAGGTCGTCTTTGTTGGTTCCCCATCACCGGTGTGTCAATGTGTAGGATTCAACAAGAGAACGTCCTTGCTTTTCTAGCAGTGTCCAACGTTTCGTTCATCTTACTTGAATGGTTTTTGAGATGGGAGATAAGTAGCTGTAAAGCTACTGTCCTTTTCTGCGAGCCTTTTGATAGAGTTCAAGTGGTGCAACCATTCAGTAGTATCAACACGGCAACAACAAGGGAAAATCCCGTTTTATTTTATCAGACAGAACAGATTTTCATAAGATCGACAACCTGTCAATGGCAGTCCATTACTCTTTTATGCATATGTTGACACCGCTTTCAGTCGATGAGATATTCCTGCCGAGGTATGCGAACTGGTCTACTTATTTCAGAAGGTTACCATTTAAAGTAGAGAGGTTCCATAATGTTTGAAACGCATGAACTTCTTAACTGCATTCACGAAGAAGCCATTTTTTCTTGCTGATTGCTCCATACTCATGCCCTAATTCTATCTTACCCAGAAGGTTGAATCCTTTACGTTTAGACAGTGAACAAACTTAGGAGCGAGTATTGAAATCTCAAGTCAAAATGTTGCTATTAAACAATGAAGTTGACGATATGATTCCAAAATCATTTTTTCTTTCGCGTCTCTCTCTCTCTCTCTCTCTCTCTCTCTCTCTCTCTCTCTCTCTCTCTCTCTCTTCCTCTCTCTATCCGTCTGTCTTTCTGTCTCTTAGTTTTTCTTTTTTCTCTCTCTGATCTTTGCTGTTATTATTTCTTCGGATTATTAATTCTTTAATTCGCCATCTTTCTTTTCGGTCTGGCTTCGGTCTGTACTGTCAGCTATTCACCAAAGAATTTCTGTCAACATGACACTTTGACAAAAGCCGTTATAATGTTGTTGGCAATTCTTAACAAAGCGTTTCTTCACAAAACTGTTGCCAGTGATTCCGTCAGCTTCCGCCCTTATAGGTTATAAAAGCCCAAACCTTGTCTCGCAAAACGAAGCGATGACTTGATTGTATAAGATGGTCTACAGCATCCTACAATAATAATAATAATAATGATAATAATGATAATAATTGTAATTTAGTAGTAATCACTTGCCTAACACTGGCCAAGGTTATACATAATTGAAATTGGCCTGAAAAATGAAAAAGTGAGTATCTGATAGGCCGTCGGGTACAGGAGGAAGGTGCTAAGTAAAATCTGGCGACGAAGGAAATTGATAGATTTAGCTCAAGTTTAGATGAATGAATAAAGAAATGCATTTGGGCCGGCAACATTTACATGAAGACACACATGGGCAACACACCTCGGAGTAATGATTAACGAGCTGGTTTAGCAAGCCATTATAATGTACTTTTAGTACGAACTTCTCTGAGTGTATCACACTTATAACCTTGATTAACCTAAACTAACTTATCGAAATCTCTCATAAGAACACTTCATTGTAGAGTCTACAAAAGTGAATTCGATCCTCACTGAGTTTCTCACACTTATGACCTAATGACAAATTAAATTAAGTTTAACCACAATAGGCTTTTTTGGTAAATAATGTACAAATGTAGGTACTAAGTATTCAATATTAGTTAACAGGAGATTTGAACATGGTTACTTCACGTAGTGTAGAGGTTACTCCCTGATGTGCCCCATTACTTTTCGCTTTCTAAACTTAGAAAACGATGAAAGGACATATAAATAAAAAAGTCGGTTGAGGAGGAAAAGATGTCAAGAACCACCAACTTTTGAAAAAAGTTTTTCAAACGTACTGCAATAATGTGAATATGTTTTCTGAGGTGTGAATTTTCGTTTTAAATGCAAGAAAATATCTTCAAATTAGCCGTTTAAATGTTAGGCAAAGTGCGACTTTAATTCATATTGCATTTTACAATTTTGAAATTCAGTGTAATTTTACAAAAAAAGGCCGTGAAATGTTCAAGTTTGTCTCTATTTGATTATATGTACTTCATGGATATTGATGAAATCTTTGAAAGATTCAAAGTTTAATTGGAACAACAAAAAAAGACAATAAAAATAGAGCAAGAAACTGTGCGGAGGGTGGGGATATCATTTGCTTAATAATTACCTGATGTTTATTAGAATTATTATATAAAGTCATTTTATTATTACATATATTCATCAAATATGACATATATTATATACATATAGAATATATATTTGCATTTTTCGGAAAATAATATAATATTTTTGGGTGTGAAATAAAAAAAAAACATTTTAGATATACAGCAAGAATACAAATTATCTTATTCGTTAAAGAAAACATCCTGGTTTGTGTCTGAAAACATTTGAATTAAAATTCTTCTTAGATACGTTCTTAGAGAAGAATGAGTGAAATATGGTAAGTTTTGTCTATTACGAAATAATAGGCAAGATGTTTCGCTATGTAGATAACATCATTAGAATGAATGCATCATTTGACAAAAAGGAATGCAGGCGAGAATTGTAGCACTTTATATATATATATATAAATATATTTATATATATATATATATATATATATATATATAATTGGGTTTAAGAGTTTGTTTGCCATTACATAAAATAAGAGAAAGGAAAGAGAGTTAAAAAAATTCATACATCTTGACTCAGGAACTGAATGTCATTTGTCAACCAAATACGAAAAACAAATGGTCTGGTCTTTACTTAATGAAAAATAAAAACGAAAAAAAGCAAATAAGAATTGGGTTTGGGAGATGGGGTGACCTGAATTTTGTGAGGTTTTCTAGATCTTCATTAGAAATTTCTCATTATTTCTTTTTCTGAAGATGCAGATTGTTTGAAATATAAAGTTTGCTGAAATAAATATTATTATAAAAAATATGAGTAATTTTTAAAGGTTTTTCTTTTATATGAAATGGGTATATATATATATATATATATATATATATATATATATATATATATATATATATATTGTATCGGTTAAATCTTTATCCATATATTTTTTGTTGTCTTTCATTTTTTGTTTCTTGTTTTTGCTATTCTACATTTCATGAGGATTAATATCTCGTGTGGAAATGGAATATAAAGTTTAAATCTGATAGAAAATTGATTCATTCATGAATGCATTAACTGTTCAGAGTCGCCAATGTAAATTATTTTTTCTTTTTCGCTTCATTTTGATATTATTAGAGTTGCAATTGTTGAGTCAAACTTATAGTCCCAGATTTTTTCCATGATGTATCATGGCATTGAAGATGTTGTTCATTTTCAAATCTTTATCATGTTTGTCAGTTATTTTCTTTTTTTTTCTGTAAGTTTCATCAACGTATTTTTTCGGGCATTGTTTACTGTTTAAATTATAAATTCTGTTTCGCATGTTGGATTGTTTTTCTTAATTGTTCTGAAAATATTTTCTTTATTATTTCGTTAAAAATGTGTTCAATTTCTTTCGATCTTTTTGGTTATGTGCCTTGTAAGTAAATCTTTAGTTGCTTTTTTCGACGTTGTTTTAACTTTTGGTTTTGTTTATTTTATATCTCGTTCTTTTAGTATTAGATACCAAGTGATGAGGATAATTTTCAGCAGGAAATTTATTTCTCTGTTGCAATTTCCAATGGTTTTAGATAAATCCCTAAATCTATTCCAGATTTTATTTTCTTCTTACGTTATGAGAAAAAATATTTTCCATATTGAGCTTTGTACATTATTAAAACGATTTAGTCAATTTAGTCTCTCTCTCTCTCTCTCTCTCTCTCTCTCTATATATATATATATATATATATATATATATATATAGATTGATATATATATATATATATATATATATATATATATATATATATATATATATATATTAAACAAGCATACGTATGTGTATGTGTATGCGTGTTTGTATAAGTGTAAGCATATATAAGTATATATGTGTAAATGTAGGTACCTTCCATTGAGACTACTACGAAACAGGGCTGCTTGAACTCTAGGGAGATAAGTCAACAAACAGCTAGCTCTTACATGTAAGTGAGGACAAACCCTTAACAAAAAGCCAGACGTGTGAGCACGTGTGAGGGCGAATGTACTCGTGTTCATGTACTTTCGGCTGGTTACTTTGACCTTTGAAAAGCTGATCTCGTTTTGACCCATCTCAGCTCAGCATCTTCATAGAGGAGGAAAGGAATGCATAAGTAAGCGTCAAACCCTTGTGTATGCTTATAAAACTTTAGCAGAGCAACATGCACTTCAACGAAAGGTCCAACAAACGTACAACCTCAACTTAGCAATATGGAATATAAGAACAATGCTGGACAAAACCTACTTAAACAGAACCGAAATGAGGGGCTACAAAAATACAAAATTAACATTGCGGATCCGAGTGAGGTCAGATTTTCTGAGAGTGGCAGCATTAGAGAGGAAACAGGCAACACCTACAAATGGAACAGCAAAGCCTCAACTGACAGAATTGAATCTGGTTAGCTTTTGCAGTCAGGAATGGTCTTCATCCAAGCATGTCTAAGAATCCCACACTATTAAGTGACAAACTTATTCATATTTACCAACCCCTCCACTCGGGCAGGATATGACACAAGGACAATTTCTAAGCGAAGTTTAACAGGTTTGAATTCAGAGTTTTCCTTCTCCTAGACTAGTTGCCTTTAAGTGACAAGCTTATTACGCTGAGGTAGATACTATATATTGTTGCTCTGTGTATGTCCCGACTATGACCAACAGCGTAAAAAAAATAAGCGGTTTCTACGACAAGTTCGACCAGATACTTCATGCAATTTCGAATGCAGACAAAATCGTCCTTGTTAGAGACTTTATAGTTCGAGTAGGCTCATCATGTTATTCAGGATCGAAGGTTCTTGGTATGTTTGGAACGAGGAAGATTAATATCAATAGCAATCTGTCAGTCAGACATCTGCACAGAACGTCAGCTGGCTATTACAAATACCTTCTTCAAACAGAAGCAAATCTGCTAGAACCCCTGGGTACACCGGACATCCAAACACAGGGATCTCATCGATTACATCATCATACTATCGTTGATCTGCCACTCTTTCTAAACACTAGAGCCGTGTGAGGAGCAACTGCAGTACTAATCCTGTTATGATCAAATGCACTATCAAACTAGGATTGAGTGGGATAATGAAAAAAGACAAAATGCCTATCAGGAAGCTCGCAACCAACATGATCAAAATCAACAGCTTTAGGGGTGACTTGCTGGCTTTGCTAAACTACAGGCTAGCTGACATTTTTAGTACGTGCTGTAGAAAAAATGAGGAACGCCACCAACTCAATCGAGTATGAGGTATCCAAAGAGAAACTCGGCACTGCTGTAAGAAAGCACAAACACTGGTTCGATGAAAAAAGCATGGAACTGAAAAAGGTTATTCGTAGCCAAGAATAACATGTTAAGTAAGATTATATATATATATATATATATATACATATATATATAATCATGTCGTGCCACAGGCACGGATATCCCAGACCCTCTCTCGCCATTTCTCCCTATCGTTCATCGCCTCTGGCAGGTCTTCAGGGCTACATCCCGTATCCTCACATAGCTGCTGAATGTATGTTCGAGCTGGTCGTCCTGCCTTTTCCCGGCCATATGTGGGGGTCCATAGGAGTACATCACTTATGAGGTCGTCCCTGCTTCTCCAGCAGTGACCTACATGTCTGGTTCGTCTAACTTGGATAGTTTTCGTGATGGGAGGCAGGTGGCCGTATAGTTGGTGCCTTGTGGGGTGTTACCGCCAGGACTTGTTCAAGATTGCTCACAACATTCTTGTGTAATTGCCGTCTAGCTTCTTCTCCAGCCGTTTAGGTAGCGTCCAAGTAGTGCGTCCATACAGCAGTATCGATACGACCGCTGCCTGGAAGAAAGTGCGTTTCATTTTATCGGTCAGGTCTGATTTCCATATGATCAAAAGCCTATCGATCGCTGTCCATGCCTTCATTAGCCGCGTGTCGATGTCCTTTTCTGTTGATGATACGCTGCTTCCTAGGTCGGTGAATTTGTCTACTAGTTTCAGAGGGGTTCCGTCTAGTGTGGTGATGTCGCCTGTTTGATTATATAGCACATATATTACGTTTTGTGTGCATTGAATAAAATGAATGAGTTCGAACTCCAGTCGCGCTGTTGTACACACTTTCGGACTTGGCAAAGGTATGAACCCTCTTATACCCCAAGTTAAGCTTTAAAGAGTACAATTGCTGTTCTTCTATAAAGATGGCTTTGTCATTAAATAATACACGAAGATTGATATGCCATTAAAAACAAAGATATATATATATATATATATATATATATATATATATATATATATATATATATATTGCGTTTTTGTCGTAATTCTTTGACATCGTATTTCCACCCGTCACGCTTTGTTCACCTCGCGATATACTGTTTAAAGTCAGTCAATACTTATTAACAGAGTATTTCCCTCCCCACCCGTTTATTTTGAGGTTACTTCGTCCGTTCGCACTCGAGCTTTATTTCCTCACCGCATATTCTGTGTTTTGGTCTCAACACCGACGATGTCACAATGACTACCGCGACGACAGGGTTTAGTCCAGACTGATATTACAGGAAGACGCCCACCGAATTCAAATCATTGGCTTGACAACCTCAAACGTATTTTTTATGTTTCTATGGCGTCATGCCTACGCTACAGTCTATAATAAATTGCTTCGGTGTCGGCCGCTTAGTTGCTTACGTTTTTACTCAACCCACCGATAATAAAAGTCTTCCCTCGTGTTTTTTTTGTTTTTCATTTTTAAAATAGGACGTGAAAATAGCTGATTATTCCTGCTCTTTTGATTCACTCATATATAAACTATTTACTGATTATTTTATCGTTTAGAAAAATCTTTATTGGTTTGCCGTAAAGTAAGAGTTACTAAGTTTTTCAAACTCTAACAATTGAAGTTGGTTCAAACTTCACTGAGTTACTCCTTCCTAAATCCAGACAAAACATCCAGCGAGAAAACGCTCAATTTTGAGATGCAAAATTGATAAAAATCCATTGGTTCAAGTAAAACATAACAAGAATTTAAACAATCATGGCTATCGGTTTTTTCTTCTTCAAAATGTCTTTAATTGGCTTCAATTTAGAAGAGCATTGTTTTAGAGTTTAGTTTCAAATTAATTTGCAAAAAACAAAAACAAAAAACCAATAAACAAACAAAAAATCTCTTGACACGCATTAACTCGCCAAAACCTTTTTATTATTTATTTTTATTATTATTTATCATTTTAAAAATAATCTACAAAAATAAAAATAAAAATAAAACATGCTAAAATTCCATATATTATTTTTTCCTGAAGTGCTTTTGTTTTATAAGGGAGATTTTTGGCGCACAAGTTATTTTTTCTTAGTGTTTCGATGTCCATTGGAATTGCTCCATTTGTGGACGCCAAACTTTGAGGAGATGAGTAAATAAATGAGCACCGCGCCGTGTACAACTTTACTGAATTCGATTCTCTTCGATTCTAAGTGTCTCAAACATACAACCTTATACTAGACTAAGCTTTGTGAATACCTTAGATGATAGACATGAGAACAACAATTAACAACATAGTCTCGCAGCCCATTACGACTATAATACATTCAGACATCACTAAGCGCCTAGTGCACTTGGCCTTGTGTCAGACTAAGTTACCTTGGTAAATTACGAGTAAACCAACATTAAGATTATCTCACTATGAGGCAATAATTGGCCGTCTAGTTTCGGAGATTATTACTACAGTAATGAGTTCGATCTTCGCTGGGTACTTAAGAGCTGTGGCTGTTTGCCAGGCTATATTTAAGCTTCATAAATACCTACTCAGAGAGACGCGCCGTGAAGCAGTGGTTAAAAGACTAGTTTCACAGTCCATTAATTAAGCTTTGTAAATACCTATATCTGTATTGTTCTACCTACTTGTAACTGCTTTCCAGCAATTTTATCTGTAGTGAAGTGTATAAGGCCGACGCACCCAAACTAATAACTTTCCCACCCTCTCTTTAACTTTACACATAATAATATTTACTGTTCATTAATCCCTGCTATTGTAGGATTTGAAAACGCACAATGACTTGAAAGACATACCCGATTTTCAAAGCGTCACTCCGAGCTGAAAATGTTACTAAAAACTTTAGTAACATGTGGCCTTTAATTCAATAGTCGCTTTATTTCTTTGAAAAATACACGTCCTTTCATGAATATAAACGACGTATAGAGTTTGCATTGCAGCTGAAATAGTAATGCATTTTCCCTTCTATGTAAATGTTCGGTGTTCGTGTCCACATAAAAGCCAAGATTTCAAACATAAATTTTAGAGTTTGGTAAACTCTTCTCATCTTGACAGATTTATGATATCATCTTCCCGCCTGTATTTTCACATTCTATTTAACCTTTCATCACGCTAAGCTGAAACAAATAAACACGTTTTGAGCAGCTTTCTGTAAAGCCATAGCAGACTAGTTTCTTGAGACAATTACTGAATTGAATTCGATCTTCACTGAGAGCCCAACAAAGTAAAGTAAGCTCAGTAAGTATTGTCGCTTGGCTTAGAATGATTATCCAACTTCTTTGGGAAATCCTTAGCTAATGAGTTCGATTCTAACCGGTATGACGTGGAATAGTCAACCGTGAAATTGAAATACCATGACCAGAAAATCCGGCGAACACTTACGCACGTAATACGGAAACACTGGACAGCAGTTTCGACCTTATTAGTGTCTACAGTGTATACTGTGATTTCCACTACTGGAGATCGAACCAGCGACCACAGATTGCAGAGCCGAAACTCTACAACTGAGCCAACAGTTCATATTGCACACAAGTGACGCCAAATTAACTAGTCATTGTAAATTAGGGATTTTTTGTTGTTGATGCTAACATTGAAAATTAAAGAAAATTATCAACGTTTCGGTTGATTTTTTTAAAAAGAAATGTAAAAATATGACTGAAAAGTAAAAACACATTTGTGTAGTTTATGGAGAAAGTGAAATGAGAGATTGAAAATGGCAAAAGTATTTAGCAATGTTTTCTGTTGAAGATTTCTCGTCAATCGATGCTTCCTAATCGGACAGATGAATTTTGAGGTTGAAAGATTTGATGAGAATTGTCAATCTTATACAAAATGAGAGAAAGTCAAAACATCTAAATAAAAAGCGTTGAAATTATTTGATCCAACTTTAATGATGTTTCTTTAATGTGTGGCTTCCATTAAATAAAATATATTCAATTTTTGAAACAAATAGTAAAAAACGAAGAAAATCGCTAATTTGGAAAATAATCACCTCACCACTAATCCGCAAAAGACTGTTCGTAATTCAAAGGAGTTGATGCTGTGCATATAATTGGAAAGGTTTTCTTAATCATGGGATCCTTCAAAAGATTCAAACATTTGAGTTGAAAAATTACTGTGTCCAATTTGGTCACTTTAAAGGAGCAATAAAAGAAAAGTGTTCCAAAATAGTTAAAAGAATATAATTATCTTTTAGGATAGCATTAAATTGCGTGTGTTTTTTATATGAAAGTAAAAAAAACTGTTACTGCTTTGGCCGAGAAAGTTTTTACCTATCTACCGTATTCAAGAGAACCAGTAGTTTCATCTTTTCATCGATAAACCATCCATATATCATTATGCCACCGTCTCGAAAGTTGATTTTTCAGGATGTCCATTTGGAATGAAAGAAAATATTAAGACATTAATGAAGATGATATTCTGGAAAAAATCATAATCCTTGCAAAGATCAATACATTTTTTTATTATCGATGTTGTTGTTTTTTTTACGATTGAGATTTTCTTGTTGAAAAAGTTTTTGAAAATGTTGAATTTTTTGAGAGACTTCCTGAGAGTGTCTGGAGACGTTTTTTCTTTGAAAGTAAAATTTTTTGACAAAGAAACGATTGTCTGTTCACTTTTTGGACGTAGGTAATATTCATGGAGATGTAACAATTTTCTTAGGATTAATATTATTAGTAGTTTTGAGATAATATCAAAACCAAGTGAAACACGATCCTATAACACAATAAAATGTCTGTCAGTCAAATTTTACCACATAAAATGTTTATGGACATCATTAAAACGTATTTTATATTTATGCGTAACTGTAATAAACTTGTTTGATAATAGTTGGTCTTGCTTCAGTAAATACTTTGAGACATTTTTCCTTGTCTTAAATTTGTTGGCCCCACTTAAGAATAACATCGAGAAAAATAAGTGATAATCTGGAAGTAACAAATCTGGAATATACGTGGTGCCTTCAATAAGTTTCCAGACTTTTTTGTACAGGCATTTAAAATTGTCGTAGACTCTTGAAAATTCACTATGTTATTGCTATACATCTTATGAGATGACTGATCAAATTTTAGGATTTCAGGTTCAAATGAACAGCTACAACAGCAATTGGAATACACCCTACTAAAGTCTGATTGTCACAGCTGGTGAATTGCAAAAATGCAATCTGGACGTGAGAACACTTTAGAAGAACGATATGCAATAAAATTCTGTTTTAAACTTGGAAAAAATGCTGCCTCAGAAACGTATGGAATACTTCAGACTGCTTTTGGACCATCTTACATGAATCGATCATCAGTTTTTGAGTAGCATAAGAGATTCAAGGAAGACATGGAGTCTGTGAGGGATGATGAGAGGTGTGGGAAGAGTAAGGAAGTCAATAGACCAGAGTTGATTGGCCAAAGGGTTAGGGTTAGGGTTACTATGTTGAGGTTTTAAGGGAGTTTAGGAAGAGATTCCGTCGGAAGAGGCCAGCACTCTTCAAATCGGGTCCGTGGAATTTCCACCAGGACAATCACTAGTTCACAACTCCATCTTTGTCACGGACTATTTGACCAAAATGAGAATCAAGACAGTTCCTCACCCTCCCTATAGTCCAGGCCTTGCTCCCTGTGACTTTTGGTTATTCCCTAAGCTCAGAGGCAGTCGTTATGAGACAATTGAGGAGATGAAAGAGGCTGTGACGAAGGTCATTGACACGCTCACATAAGAGGACTTCCATGGGGCCTTCCAGAAGTTGTTGGAACGGTACAACAAGTGGATTGCAGCCGGAGGAGATTACTTCGAAGGAGACTAGCGTTTCATGTGTGTACTATCAATAAAAGTGCCCATGCGAAAAAAGTCTGGAAACTTATTGAATGATCCTCATCATATGGAGAAGAAATTCCCTGAATCCTGATTTTTTGTGATGTCGCATTTTCACATGCTCTGATTTTTTTTTCTTCCAATGCCACATTTAGACAAGTTTGCAGTTCTCTGTGGTGATGAACAGTAACATAAAAAACAATTACCTTTAAATTCGCCAAGCAAAAAAATATCTTCTTGTCTTGTAGATTTTGTTTATGTTGAGATGTTTAGATTTCCAGGGTTCTGCAATATCTTACAAAATTTTTGTAACCCCACCCAAAAAGAATGAAAATAAGATTTTTTCAAATGAAAAATATTTCTTTCTTTTATTGTGTGCAAAAAACTCACTAAATGTACATAAAAGGAAATTATTTGTTTTTGATTTTTATCATTGCTTTGTCTTTAAATGACATTGACACTGAAAAGCTTTTGCAGAGATCGATGTATCTAAATGATCTTTATCGCTTCTTTTAGATTGTCTATGCTAATGACTTTCATTGGTGCAATGTTTTGTTTCATAATATTACACAGTTTTCCAATCGGATTGCAGTGAGTTGTGTGTCTATTCCAAGAGCAAAATCTCATGATCTTGAAGCTATTTTTTTTTTCGTGTGTTGCAATATGACATAGAACATCAACCAGCCAAAAAAATCTATGCCTATCTTATACGCTTGAATGATAGCATTAGAGTTAAGTGCATACTCCTATTTACTCCTATTTATGCAGATGAGACACATTCACAAATTTTTAGTTTTGCTTTTTCTTTATAAATATATTTTTAACACCAGTGTGTCTTGTTGAAAAAATGTTTTTCAGTGTCGAGCAAAAAGTGTAAAACAAATATTCAAATGTTTATTTCTGAAAATTCATGTCCAACCGATTTTCTTAACTTCAGAATTTTAAGGCCCATAAACGACACATATCGTATTTGATTGATTGATTAAACAGTTGATTGTTTAAACAATCAATAAAGAAATAAGTAAACTTCAAATATAATTATAGTTTTTCCCTAGCACTACATAATAATAGAGTTCAGAACTTTTTATATCAGTCAGAGTTCGAACTCACATTAACAGTTATTAACAGATGTTATTACCGCAAGTTGGCGACCTTTATCCGAGGGCGACCAGAAGGCTCCCTTTTCGATAGCTACTGCCCCGAGGTGTAGGGGAGGGCGCAACTCCTTTCCCTGGATTGCTCCACTTTACTCTTGATACGTAACTTATATCACTGAGTGTTAGGCAAGGAGGTATCAAGTACCATTTTTAAAGTCTTTGGTATGACGCGACTTGGGATTGAACCGGGCATTGGCATGATGGTTAGAGTGTTCGTCAATGGCCCAAAAATGGTACTTGATGCCTCCTTGCATAACACTCAGCAATATAAGGAAGGGATCAAGGGTAAAGTGGAACAATCCAGGGAAAGGAGTTACGCCCTCCCCTACACCTCGGTGTAGTAGCTATCGAAAAGGGAGCCTTCGGGTCACCCTCGACTAAAGGGAGACAACTTTATTCATTACTGCAAGAATCTTCAGATTTTCTTTGAGTTCATATCAACTACTTTAGCCAATCAACATGACGATCAAAATTATGTATCAATAAACAAATCCCTTTAGTTATGAAATATTAAAGGACTGTAACAGCTAAAAAAAATTGCGCATGCGTACATGAACTATTTTGATTATAAAAATCACCATTTTAATTCAACGATTATGTAACTTTTGTGTTAATATTTGAAAAGATTCTTATTTGTCTATTGATAACCCTTCAATGAATTTCATGATATAATGGATACACGTATGGAATACATTTTTATTGATAAGATAATCTTACCAACAAAAATATGTACAACAAAGTAGATAAGTCAAATTGATAATTTGGTCCAAGGGGGAAAAAAACTTCGATTCTTATATCTTTTAATTGTGCGATATGTAAGATAAATGCACAAAAATGGATACGGAGTTTATCAAATTATATCTTTATGAACATCTTTTTTTTTTTTCTGATCCGTGTGAACAGAAGATAAAGCCTAGACATCCAATGGCTTCGTTACTAAACGTTAACATAAAACTTATTTTATTTAATGAAAACTTTTAATATTCAGGCAATAACAATTGCTCGGCAGAAACTAATTGTATATACAATTTGAAATGAATAGATGTGTGTGAATCAATAAGTTCGTATCTCGACTCAAAATAAGCAAACATCTTATTTATAAATTTCATTATATAAGTTTCGGTTTGTGTGATTAATAGTCACAACTAAATTAAGTTCATCGGCAAAGAAGAGGATCAAAAAACAAATAATTCTAGAATAAAATAAACACTTTTTTCAGATTTCATACTTGTTTGTTTTATGTTAGAATAATTGTTTTGTTTACAGAAAAACATAATTTTGATCAAAAGGGAGCAAAAATTTTAAAGCATATGCCCCATAAAATTAAACGATTAGCCATTGAATCGGCAATTATTCTTCTCACGGAAACAATAAAAGAAAGATCTGGAAAATTTCAACTATCTTCAACTCTGGCTCAATTGATCATCATGGAACATAATATAAACAAACAATTACGTTGAATCAAAAACAAATGCTAAGTTGTTAACAACAACAACGTAACCTAAAAACAAACATTCCTTTTCATATTTACCATTGAAAATGCTATGTAATATAGCGAAACATGTTTGGTAAAAACTAAACATCTTTTATCAAACGGTTTTCCCGTTTGTCATTAATACTACATAACACACACACACACACACACACACACACACACACACACACACACACACACACACACACATATATATATATATATATATATATGAGCAATCATAGACAAAATCAAATCTATGAATTTTTATAGATCCAGGGAGTGAGGCGCGCGCGCGCGTGTGTGTGTGTGTGTGAGACCACACTAATATTCTCTGTAGCCAAAGACTTGTTAACAGAAAGTGTGTCTAGAAAGTTATGAGATTTTAAAAATTTTATTTTCAAGGTTGTCAAACCTTGTTTGAATATCAGCTGATCAATGTAAATTCCTCATCAATCTTTCTTGTCGTCAAACTTCGATCAGATCTGGTGAAAGTCCTCAAACCTTTTTTATTCGCAAAGTGACCTGTCAACAAGAATTATATTCATCATGAAGAGCACAAGAGACACAGAATACCATCTGATTGACTGTAACGGAGAGGGGAAATATATCACCCGTCAGCCTTAAAGAAAATAAACTTGAAATGAACCCGGCCACCACGTATAATTGTAGCCGGAGATTTAATGGTTTACAAGGTTTACGTATCCATAAAAGGCACGGCTGGTGCAAACAACGTATTTTTCCTATCGGAGAATGTAAATTGATGGGGTTATGAATCTGGACTACACTCATAGCGTTTAAGATCCTATTGTTGAGCGACAGCACCCCAGAGAAATTCTAAGCAAGCCAAGAATCCAGTGGCCCCAAGGTAACCAGAAAGTTATTTGGACAAATCTTGACCGAGAATTTTCATTTACCCTTACAACTAATCTTATGGATCTTATTAGACAGCAGATCGGGGGGGGGGGGTTTGTAAAAATATATATGAAGTTTGTTTTGAGTGATTTGGCCCAGTAATGGAAACGAAAAAAAGGAAAAATGACCAAATCGACGAAAGTAAAATGCACGTGACACCACGACTTAACGTGTGCAAGTGAAATGTGCACGTTATATGAATGATCGTTTTGCAAACATATTTGAAAGGAAACGCATTTAACATCATTGTGAACTTAAGCTACAAAGAGGAACTTTCGTTCTGTTTGCCTTCATACCCTGTCTGGTGGCAAAGTGGCGCCAGGGGTGGCAGTACCACCTAAACCATCAAAACTGTGGCATCACTCCTGGTTGGTAGGTGATGAGGACAGGGTATCGCACGTTCTCACACGTTGTATGATAAAATTAAAATTCTTCTTTCATTGTCCTCGGCCATCTAATATGTACCATATAAAAATCTGTAACTAAATAGAAATTCATCGCTATAAGCCTGTATTAACTTGTTAAATATTCCTGTTGCATTTTTCCGAAGTTTGATTCAGAACTTGATCTTGAGTTCCATTTTCGTGACACACTTAAGAAAAAACATTTATAATAACCCAAAATTACTCATTTGTTTTCCCACGTTTGATTAGTTGATCTTTAATCAAGTTTGACCATCTAACAATAAATATACCAATCAATCACATTACTTGCCAGATCGATTTCGTATGACGAGACAGCGATACAATTTTAGTTTGCTTATCCGAATGTTTGGGAGTTTTGAGAATCTGTGTTCGTCAATGAGTTTATATGACACTGACGCGCAGTCGTATGAGAAAAAAAAAATGTTTAAGACAAAAGTTAAGAGTCCCGTCTGTAGCACTTGTATAATCCGTGGCATTGTAAGACTAACGAAATATATTCAACTGTTATCATCGCTCTAGATCCCTGCACACGCAACCATAAACACTATCGCATTTAACAACAACAACAACACACACACACACACACACACACACACACACACACACACACACACACACACACACACACACACACATAAGCGCGTGCGCATCCGCACCCATACCCACATACACATCCATATCCCTACAAAACACACCAGTACGTACTGTGCTAGGAAACACAGAATAATTCTAAGCGTATTTGAAATAAGAAGATCGGAATCCGGAAGTGCACTGGATGACTGCCAACCCCTAGTGCGCAGGTCTGTGTCCCTGACGTCACGGCCCAGTTAACTGACTCGTCAGGGCAGACATTTTACTTGTCACACGTTGGTTGCTTTTTCAAGTATTTTCCTTTGTACTATTTACTTTGTTAATTTATCTTTCGCGGTATTTTTCATCGAACTTTTTTTTTCGACTATTTTCTTGGTTGTCATCTCTAGACTAAATTCTCACTTTTATTACTATACATAGCCACTATTGCTGTTATTTAGTTTTAATGTTAGTTTTATTTGTTTATTTTATATTTGTATTTTACTGCTTATGGTCGACTATATATACGTTAAATAGTTCGGTAAGAAATGTCCCATAAAAAAAAAACTCGTTTAAATGTAACGAAAGTTAAATCTATTTGTCAAGAATATAATTATCCTTTTTCTTGAGGATGATTTTTAGGAAATGCTTTCTAAATAAAAAGCTTAAGCTATAATATTTTTGAAAGAAAACAATGTTCTTTAAAATTATTATCGGTTCAGCATTTAAGATTTGGATAAAAAAAACCTACACCAGTCTCTTAAACAAAGCTCTTCATAAAAGGTGTTGGAGAGCAATCAGTGGAATATGGTCTGAAAAAGGATACAATTTCACTCGATTAAAATGAAAAACAAAAATTTAGAAAAAGATCAAATCGAACTTGGGAGACTTTATCTTATCATCTTTATTTACTGGATTAAAAAAAAATCAATTTACATTTACTGTGATCAATGGAATATTTAGTTATAAAATCTATAAAAGTCGGGAAGAACTTGAGTTTTATCAGAGACGTTTGATGTATGGACAAAAAGTTTTGAGGGAGAGAAAATCCGATATGGACGAATGTAGCAATCGAACTAAATTTGAATTGCATTTGTTTGTTGAACTTTCGAAGACGAATCAGTAAAATGCAGTTCCATTCACATTGGTTTGCAAGGATTGGGATAAAAGTTCCTATTCTCCATTCATTCTTTTCCTTTAGCGGTCGTCGAATATATAATCATTCTAGTTGCAAAGATAAATTGAAATAAGATGAAAAAAATAAAAATGAATAAAAGAACTCGTAAAAAATGAATTGTAATAAACTTTTGTACTTTGTATTCTGTTTATTTTTAAAATTTCATATTATTTTTCTCTATGAATGTCGGGCATTTTCTCTGTTTCTACTTTTCTTTTTCTTATTTTGTCTTTGATTTTTATAGCGTCTCACTTACTACACCCCCACCCCACCCCGACTCTTTTAAGACGCATTCTTTCCCGCGACCGGAACGTCAGACAGAATGTGACAAATGACACTACAAAACGACTACAAAGAAGAAAAGAAAAAAAAAAAAAAAAAGAAAAAAGAAAAAGAGATAAAAAAGAAAAAGCAACATGAGTTAGCATCAGATTCGTGTTAGCATCAAATTCTCCCGGTGTATGAAGTGATAATATAGAGGAAGTACCTCATGTTGATTCAGATTAAGTATTGACTCGGACCACAGCACATCTAAATGTGTTACGGACCAACACCTCTTCACCTCCACCACCATCACACAGATTATTTCCAGTCCCTTGCACTCACTCACAGTTTATTTACAGTCTGTAAAAAAGCCTTTTCTTTTCATCATGCTTGGTAATATCATTGTTCTTACAATAACACAATTATTATGGCCGACATAATTTTTTTCTTCTTTGAGCTTCTAAGCCATTTCAGCTGCACGGTAGTAAGGAAGCATTGCCGTGGAATATTGGTTAGCACGCTTCTCTGGTTTGCAATTACTACAGTAAAGAGTTTGTTTTGATTAAGAAGTGCTTCACCAACTTATAGTCTTTTGCTATATTCAACTAAACTTTGTACATATAATAGATATCTGGTTAGAGCGAGCGGTTATTAGCGATCCAGTTTCATGCATTATACTGTTGAGTGATATCCGGGGTTTTTTTCTTAATGGAAATTTGTTAATCTATAATTGCAAACACGTTAATCATTAGAACTGCTTTCCAGACGTTTAGGCAAACGTTTTAAAAGTTTAAGCCAACGTTCTGAAAGTTGAAGCCAAAGTTCTGAGAGTTTAGACCAATGTTCGGAAAGTTTTGTTTAATATTTCAAAAGCTTCGGCGAGTGTTCTGAAAGTTTTTTCAAGAAGCAGGCCTCATGAAACATGCCTCATCTTCAAGCGAGTCACACTACGAAAAAAGAATCCAAGATAATTTTCCTTGAAAGTACCTTAGCCATTTCCACTTCAGAATACCATACGTGTATTCATCTGCCTTTTAAACAAGGAAAAGTGGATTTTTTTTCTATTTGATAAAAAGAACTTTTTTTTTATAAAAATTGAATTCTTTGTAAAAAAATTTTCTGATATCAATGTGATTAAGATTATAGTAATACATGGCTGAATAATGTGGCACATTAAAAATTACATCGATTGACGATGGTAATATTTTTCTTTTTCTGACTGGGGAACACACAATCAAGCACTAATAGGTAAGAGAGTTTCGATGAACATATTATAATTATTCCCTTTTGACACTAGTTTTCTCAAACCTTTTTCACGTGTGTGTGTGTATATGTGTGTGTGTGTGTGAGAGAGAGAGAGAGAGCGTGTATGTGTATATGTGTGAGTGAAAGAGAGTATGTGTATATGAGAGAGAGAGAGAGAGAGAGAGAGAGAGAGCGTGTATGTGTATATGAGAGAGAGAGAGAGAGAGAGAGAGAGAGAGAGCGTGTATGTGTATATGTGTGAGTGTGAGAGAGAGAGTATGTGTATGTAAGAGAGAGTGATAGAGAGAGTGATAGAGAGAAAGCGTGTATATGTGTATGAGTGTATGTGTGTGTGTGTGTGTGTGTGTGAAAGAGAGAGAGAGAGAGAGAGTGTGTGTGTGTGTGAAGAAAAAAAACAAAATTTTAATAAACGACGTTTTTAACGCGAAATTAGGCAGGCCATTCAGAAAGCACCGTGGGCCACATGTGGCCCATGATTGGTTTAGACCAAGGTTTTGAATGTTTTTAAATTTCATATTGAAAAAGGACACTGGCTTCTCATGAAACTTGGAACATGGAATACATTTTATGACCAAATAAAGAATAATGCATTGATTGATGTTGCAATATTTTCAGGTTGGTAAAATAACGTATGAACAAGAATTATCATGCAACAGTATGGCTTTTCGATTTGTATGTCCTGAAAATGTGGCCTTTTTATTTAATTGCAGTGGAAAATTCTTATAGAGTAAAGTGATGAAATGCAACCTCGAAATAAGTGAGTTCAATCTCCAATCGCATTTTTACGTTCACTTTAAGACTAATGCCCTAGAGAAAAGTATGAATCCCCCCTATCCCCCTCAGCTATGGGTTAAATAGTACCACTAGTGTTCTTCTATGAGGATGGCTTTGGCATTAAATAACTCACAAAGTTGATATGCCATTAAACAAAGAAACCTTATTTGGTATAAAGCTTCAATGGCAGTCCTTAAACGTTGAAGGTGATTACTGTAATACTCTGATGTAACAGTTTAACAAGGTTTCAGATATATGTAATTCGCTTTTCAAATTCAAAAAGATAACCTGCCATAAAATTTTTAGGTTTTACTGATGATATCAAAAGATTTCTTTTATCGATTCATAATTTTCTATGTTTTGGATTGAATACAATTCTCATCTCCTGTAATAAACTTCAATTAAAATTATTTGTTTGATGTCTGACAAGAAGTGAAATGCAAGTTGTGTGATACTGATAATAGCGGATTTCCATTTTCTTTAATCTCATATTTTATAAAAGTCTTAAAACTGATGAATAAGCGACACCAAGTTTTTCAACCACTGCTGAGTGGTTTGTTCCTCCAAAATCACCTTCCTTCAACTTCACAAACTTTTACGACGGATACTTCTTGCAACCGAATCGTCTTCATCAAGTTCATCAATCATCTTTTAGCTACTGACGCTGTCTTGCTCAACTTGAAAAAACAACAACAACAACAACAACAACACAAACCACAAAACAACAAAAAAACACATGCAGTATCGCACGTATGTCTTGTCCATTTTGTTTTTTCTATTTTCTCTCAACATTCGATAAATGAACACTGAATATCCAAAACCTGTTTTCTTTAGAGGTCGCTGAGTACTTCTAAGTTTTCGGCGGTAGCCGAGTACTTTTGCACACACCTAATATATCTATTTCTATATATTACCTATGTGCTTAACTATTAATTAATGTCGAGCAAATCTCGCTGACCGTTACTATTATGGTACGCTTGATCTTGCGCAGGTTCATTTTTTGCGTGAGTTAATTATAATTGTCAAAAGTCTGTAAATTGTTGGATTTCTTCTTTTCCTTTGACCTTATCGGTTGTGTGAATATCCTGGTCAGTGTTTTTTTTTTTTTGTTTGTTTTTTCTTCTTTTTTTAAGATGAAGCAGATAAGCGAGGAAAAATGGAGGAATTCGATTATTTTCATTCTGTAATTTAAAAACTAAAATACGACGCTCTCATCTTAGCAGAAGTTGCAAAAAGGATAAAGAAACTCCCAGGAAAAAACACTGTCCATTATATATATATATATATATATATATATATATATATATATATATATATATATAAAGTGATTGTGTGTGGGCGTATGTGAGGGTGTATGTATAAATTAAGGAGATATGCCGGTTAAGCTTAAATACGCGAGACACAAATCCAAATAGACTGTAGCAGGTAATAGAAAATTTGTATTAAAATGTGTTTCTATGGGGAGTCTATTTGTCTGTATTGAATGGGAGCATTTTTTAACACGGGATCGACTAATAGCTCATGACTCAAATGTTAAGTAGACAACAAGTTCACTTACCACCGTAGACCTTATATATATATATATATATATATATATATATAAATAGAGAGAGAGAGGTACATGTTTTTAAGACCCATTTAGGTGCTAATCAAAATAATACTCTAAGTCCATTATATAAAGTGCAAGAAAAGTACATTAAAACAGATTAAATGTTAAAGATGTTTAACGTTTAGCTTTTGATTCACTGATCAGTAAGTCTCATTTGCATGTCAAACCAATTTGAATATAAACCTTGTAGCCCCACTCGATACTAGATTCTTTGATTCGTAATTCCACTTGACAATGTCAACAATAAAACTCAACTGAAATAAAACAGCCATAAAATTTTTAGTCTTCTGAATCTGAACGCAGCATTTGTCCTGGGTAGATTAAAAATGAGTCGACTTTTGGTCTTTTTTTTCCCTTACATATTTTTCACTCAATTGAGACACAAATAGAATGATATAAAGACTTATACGACACCAGTCCGCCATTTTATGATGCGTGGAATCAGCTGAATGCGAATTTGTGTGTGTGTGTGTGTAAAGTCTATTCCTTCAATGACTATATCTTTTTAAGCCTTTTTTTCTGCTAATTTGGCATAGGCTCATTGCTAAACTGACAGGTTGTTTGTAGCGGAAATACCTTAGATATTGTGATACCAAAAGTTTCATTGTAACGGACGGTAATCAAGGGCGTTAGGATATAAAAAAGTACAACACTACTCGTTGTTCTGTATTTGAAAACTATCGTTTTATTAGAACACTATATATATATATATATATATATATATATATATATATACTGAACTACACATACACAAGCTAAAAATAACATAACCACACACACACACTCACACACACACCTCACACACACACACACACACACACACACACACACACACACACACAAATAAAAATAGAAAACAACCCAACAGCACACACACACACACACACACACACAAGTCCCCAGGTGTAAATATGTAGGAAATCAATAAAGAAAAAACAATTAAAAACACAAACAGATGAATATACACACACACTCACATACTATCGAGATAACAACCGAAATCAAAACACCTAGTGACTATCCCCTCTCCCTAAAAGACCTTATAACATCAAAAGAGAGAACACCGATTCTCACAGAGGAAAATGGGAAAAATAAACCCCACTATGTGTATATGGACTCAGGAAAAAGCTTCTCAACCCCGCCCCCAATTTTTTTAAAGTTAGAGAAAGAAGCTTCTCTCCTGAGAAAATCTTCCTTAGAAGCTTTTTTCTTTTAAAAAATTCTTAAAAATTCATTCAAGCCTGAAGAAGATTATCGAAATCAGAAACACACGTGGCGCTAAAAGATTTTTCAAAAGAAAAAAAGATTCTAACTATTATGCGGACCTTGTTTATTACAATATATATATATATATATATATATACTAATAATGTATAACAGGATTTCAAATTATAATGCTCAATATTTCGACATCAAAATTGCACAAAATTTGTAAAAGGCGTTCACAATAAAATCAAGCGGTTTCACGTGATAAAGGTGAAGGAATATTTTCTATGTACATTCATGCCCAACAACTGAAATTCAGAAAATTCTTACCGAAAACACAACGAATTTAGAGCAACAAAATAACAAACAAAAATTTGAGATATCAAAGTGCCACACATTAAAAATTAACATCCAAAACCCAATAGAATTAATTTTGAATCTAGTGCTAATGTACTCAAATGTCTTTAGCTGCTGCTGCTGCTATTTATAGAATCAAATCTGAAAATGAACGCTACAAAAATACACCAGTATGAACAATAAACACTCAATTTTTACAAAGTAGTAATGTACCTGCAAAAGTTATATCGCTTTTGCAATATACTCACCGTCTGACGGGGTCGAAAGTACTAAGGAACCAATTAATAATGGAAGGTTTATCGACCAACTCCTGGCAGATATCACAACATCGATACAGCAACTTGAAAGGATAAATACAAAAATATGTAGACAAAAAATGTCTATATTATTTCATCAATATATATATATATATATATATATATATATATATATATATATATATATATATATATATATTGGCAGCCTAGCTAATTTGAATAATGTTACTCCAAAATCTAATGAAAACTCATAATCCAGGTGCCATCACCTCAGATATATATATATATATATATATATATATATATAAACGTTGAATTTATGACATTTTAACCAGAAAATATTTTTCATTCAACAAATAGATATACTACGCCACTAATACATTTTACACTGCTTTTTTTAAAAGCATATCAATTCATTAAAATATTTTAAAAAACTTTTCTAAAAACCCTTTCTTTTCATAAAACCTTTTTCCTCCTGTCAATGACCAAAGGTCAAATCCTGTTGAGAACGATAAAAAAATAAACAACATAAAAGTAATATTCCTATTTGTCTGATCACTTTTATTCATCTTTATATGTATATATACACACACACACACACACACATATATATATATATATATTGAAAGAGAGACAGAGACAGAGTGACGTTGAGCAAGGGATGAGGTAATTTTTTAAAACGATTTAACCACCACCGACAATATTTGGGTGTTTGATTTAAAGGAACAGCCAAGCATCCCACGAATATTTCCTTGCAGTAAATGCCGCTTCACTTTTACATTATTTTTTGTGTAGGGAAGCTGCTTACCGATCGATTTTTGCGTTCTACGATTAAAACCACATCAACATACATGTACTTAATAGTTTATGTGTTTAGTGACGTGTGCTTTCTTTATTCAATTATGCTATGTTACTGAATATCAGAGACGCCAACTTTGATCACGCTAGCCATGACCTTCTTTTCTGATATATTACTGAATATATTACACTATCATAATATCATTTTTGCCTCTCGGAACTATTTTTGTACTTAGAACTATTGTGACAAGAATGGCCTGGATAATTCATTGATTGCATGTGATATCAATAAATTTGCTTTTATAAAAGGTGTATTAATATTAAGTTGTATCTGATTTTATTATTATTGCTTTCAATCATAACATTCTAGGGTAACACACTCTTCAATCCCTCGGACAAACAACGTAAAATCTGAAGAAGGAGCTTCTAACGAGTTTGGAACTTGTATCTTACACATCTGAAGATTTTTTATGAACTTAGATTCTCAGTTCCATCTTTATATTACAGTCTGTAAAGTAGATTAAAATTAGTAATAAAATAATGATAATGAAAATATTTCATTTAAGAAAAAAAAATTAGGGATTGTTTATCTTTAAAATGAAAAAACATTTCGAAACAGAACATGAGTCTGTTTTATTTTCATTTTCTGCTTTTATTTTTAAATGAAGACTGTCAATCTTCATTTAAAATTTGTAACTCGTATTTTTTCATTTTAATTTTGATTGTATTTTTAATCCCAACACACTCGGGTCGACAACGAGGGAACAACTCGTATTGAATAAACTCCCTGCAAAATTCGAATCCACATGCTTTTCTAAATAACTGCTTTACTATAAAATTACGAAATTGTTATGCAGTCATTAAAATAACACCTTGAAATCTACTCAGTACTTTCCTCTTCGATTTGTTGGCGCTTTTTTTTTTTTTGCTATTGTCTTTTATATTTTATCATACAATATTTTCACCCTTTTTAATTTAAATACTTTTTCAATCGTAACTCACTCGGTTCGTGATCTCTACAACATTGAGGAACAGCTCGTATCAGTAAATATCGATCTTAGCCCAATTAAACAAAAGTTAAATACTTAAAAAATCCATCAAAATTGAATAAAAAAAAAAACTGAAAAGGCTTCGGGTGAGATTTAATTTCAAATCTTTCATATATCTCACACTCACATCTTTATAAAAAGTAAGGTGCACAATCCTCAGACGCAATTTTGATTTCTTATTTAAAAAACGCGAAGAATGCATCAGTTATAAAATCTTGCGATGTTAAAAAGGAGCAGAAAAAGAAAATGAAGTTTCTGTAGTTTGTGAGAATCATAAATACACTTATTGTATCTGGCAAAAGAGAAATCATTATCAGTCGATTATGGGAATAACAACATTTCTCTGCTACTTTTTGGGTAAGTAAGATTGTTAGGCATAAATAGTAGTCTCAAGTGCACTCTTACCAAATCTTTTCCCCAACAACCATCGTGGGGTGCTAGTGATACGATATTTACCAATGAGCCATAGAAGTGGATTCATGCCTTTCCCAAGGGCATTAGTGCCAGGTGCCAAGAAAATTCTAACTCATTTGGCTGATTTCGATTTTCGTACTGGTAAGCACTACAAGAGAGCAACACACACATCAACGCATATATATATATATATATATATGCCATCGGAAAATCTGTTGTTAGGTAGGATAAAAGATTTTTAAGAGACAATAAAATGTGTTTAGTTGCGACGGGGGAAACATTCTTTCATTGCCTGAAGATCGCTTGATAGCCTCGAACATTTTTGTCTTTTAAAACATTTTGCTATATATGTATGAGTGGAATTGTGTCTTTGAATAAGTTTTCGGACAATTTCACGGTTAAAAGTAAAACATATTTCTGTATAAGTTCATATCACCATGTCAAAAAATTATAGCATCTTATGAGCACAAAAAGCTACAGTCGTAAATTCCAAAGACTGTACTGAACAATTTGCTATATGCTGCTTTGCAGTTAAATCTCCTAAAAAGATAAATGAAACTTTTAATCTAATATGTAATTACAAAACGCGTATTGCTCCGCAATTTTCAACTTGATAAAACTATATTCAGCCATTTGGGTTAAAGTACAATGTGTACGAACTTAATTAAGAAATATTAGTTTCTTCCATACTTCATATTCGTCCCATTTACAATAAGATGACGTCGATAATGATGAGATATACAGTATTGTCATTGCAGTTTTGTTTTGAAAATGAAAACCTGTTAAAAAGGTTAAAAAAAAAAACTTGTTGAGAAAGAAAAGGTCAACTTCACAGAAATTAATAACAATGTCTGTGTTTATTTATTTGCACCACAAATTGGCAAAAAGTGTCTGATGATCAGTTTTTGTTTAGAGAGAGAAATGAGTCTACCGACCCGATAGAACCTGCGATTTAAGCTCGTTTTTTTATGCTACGTTTTTTTTTTTTAATGTCCAGTTTCCTCGGTGATTACGACAAGACATCGGGATTTACTTTTGATATTTTACCTTTCATCGTTCAGTTGTATTGAATACTGCACGATAAACAGAGTCCTGTTAATAAGCATCAAAAGACAAAGGTAAAAACTAAGTATTTTCAGCTGGAATCAGACTTTTTTTGGCATGATTATTCGCCCGTAGAATAAGAAGCAGAATGAGATCCAATGTTAAAGAAGAATCGGAGCTTATTAAACGAAAAAAAAAAAAAATGTTGATGCAAGACGAAGGAACCTGTAAAGATCTGAGGAGATGATATTCACTGCCACGACTTGATCAACATGGTGGCGTTAGAACGAAGAAACGGATGCAAAAGGGAATAAAAAATATAGAAAAAAGTCGATTTGCAGGAAAATAAAAAGGATATTGCTTTCAGTTTGATCTACTAAGCAGGATATTGTGACCAATACAGATCGACCAATTCTTTCTCTATATCTGCCAGTCTGTCTGTTTCTTGTTAGAATTTGCGTATACGGAGAGAAAAATCTACTAATATTTATAAGGATGATGGAAATAGGAAAGAAAGAAAGAAAGCGACGTCTTTTAAGAAGTCGACAGAACTTCCTTCACTGATCATGTTTTCTCTTTAAATAAATAAAATACTCATCATTCTAAAGGAAGTATGCGACTGCACAGTTTGAGAATACCAACTACAGAATTCGACCCAGATGGACTGTGGGGTGTGGCGTCTCCTGTTAAAGTTGCAAAGCAGAAACGACAGATAAGAGAATAAAGTTTCATATGGGTTTGACAAGGCTAGTTCAATGTAAAAGAGGGGATATTTTTTTGTTGCCTTAAGACTGTGGAATATGAAATTCCTTAATTGGTAAATATTCGTTTAAAGAACTCAACGAAAATATATTTATCCAATCTCTTATGTTTCTGAAATATGGAACAAGGTTGCCTTAATGCTGGGTCACCTACACGAAGAGAAATCTTCTGGACGGTAGTGCCAAAAATTACTCAGTATCGTCGGTATTTCCCTTTAAAGGCGGCTCAGGTGCCGGGTAATCAAATCAATCTTTACCCCTTTTAGACGAGGGGACAGTTGCTATCTGAGGGAAGGCCCCAAAGGACCGAGTGAGGTAATTTTAATGTCTCTCGGCACAAGCTCCAGCGACAATTTTGGAGTGATCAACCACGCGGACTATAGACATAGTAGAAACAGACCGTCAACATGGTCGAAAGTGGGAGACAGCACAACAGTAAATCTATTGAAATGACATACAGTAGTTGATTGTGGTGAAGAGAGCAATTGCAATGGCGAACAGTATATAAAAAAAGAAGATATGACTTAAAAACTGAATTCTGTTTGAATTCATTGGGATATGATTATAAAAAATATTGATAGATTTATGAGAAATAAATAACCTCTGATAAAATCATAAAAGTTTATGACTAGTTTCATGGCACTAAGTTATTCTTTTCTTGACCGAACCATGAAGCTTTTAGCATCACCTAGCATATATATTAACCTCAAAACCTTTTGTTATATATCTACATAAAGAAAAAAACAAATAAAAACTCCAAATTCTTGAAGATCTCTGCATAAAGATTAATAAATCTTCCTTAAACAAGATCGACTTAGAATGTAGGAGCCGTGTTCTGAAGTGTCGTTAACACTTTTCCTACCAAATATTCCACTCAGTTCTTGTAAAGTTCTTTTGTTCTGTAAATTTCCTTCCCACTTGTTCTTCTTTCTGCTTTTTATATAAATGTATATGGCTCATCATTATGTTGGTTATTTCACTGCTCGTTCCCCCGAAGATGGCTCCAGCTGCCAAAAGTACTTGGGAAAAATATTAATTCTATCCATATGTCAAATGACTCATGCAAAGATTTAAATGGATCAACAATAGGATTGACAGAAGTGAAGTGTCTGTCCTATTTAATCCAACATGTTTAAAAGACAAAATGCTGCACGCACACAAGCACACACACACACACACACACACACACACACACACATATATATATATATATATATATTCTTCTGTATGATATTCAAGCCACTATATTCAAAAGTGTCTGGGCCATAAGGCTTAATGAAAAAATATTGCTTTTAGCAATTCTTTCTTTAATTTGTTTGTGATAATATATAGTTTCTATTTTTTAGTGATTCTAGATCAGTTTTCGATTTCACTTGGTTGAAAAGAGGTCGACTTATCCTCGTGTTTGATTCATTTTTGATAAATCCCTCTCTTTGTGCATAGCGTCTAAGTTTTCTACCATTAATTTTTAGTGCCATTTATTACATTGGGCAAAATTGAATATCTTCAACCAAACACGACTGGACGGATTTGGTTGAAGATTTTTCCCAAATTCCCTCCCTAGATTCTTATATAAGTCAATCCCCATACCAGTTCGTTGAATTGAGGACTTACTCAGCAACAATAGTATCTTGCTCTCTACAACATCAGTCCTGATTATGGTGACCTTTTCAACCATGAAATATGTTTTGCTGACATTTTTCAGGGTTCTTACTCTCTGCCCATTTCCAAATTTGTGTATAGAATTGGATGGCTCAGTTTTCGCCATTTTTTTTTCTTTGCATCAAGAGTAACTAAAAACACTGATTATCCATAGTCTTCTACAAACTGTTTTGAGTAAGCCAAGTATAGCAGACGAAAACCAGCAGTAAATATAAAACCAGCAGTATAGTGCTTCGAAAGTTAAGATAGTTGGTGGAGAAAGAAATGATTTGTACTCACTAACCCACTCTGTTCTCAATTAAATATCATGGCATATTAATGGCGAAACATTTTGTAAAGTTATTTGGTAATGGACTCTCGAGTCTAACAAGAAAAGTGGATTCTCATCATTTTTCCCATATCAGAGTGGTGCAAATATAAACAGCCTCACTTCTTATTCGAAATCAGTTCTCTCGACTCTGGTTTTATTTTCGACACTGGAAACATTGGCGACAGTGTGCTGCACTTATATTCAATACTGAGATTTGTCAATGTATATACATATATATATATATATATAGAGAGAGAGCAAGATTAAGAGAGAGAGAGAGAGAGATAGTTAAGAGTAAGTGAGTAAAAATATGGTGAAACCACATTCTAATGGCACCCTTACCATCCACACAGTAGTAAAAACAAAAATCTGTGAAACACAGTTATATATATATATATATATATATAGCTGCTTGGGAGATTTGAGTTTTTTCACTTTTATTTTTCAGCCATTAAGTAAAGAATTCTTCTAATATTCAGAATTTCCCTCTGATATTTTATTTAATAATAACTACTGTAGTTGTTCCCAAAATCCAGATTTGTGGACTTAGAAATGCAGATATGAATCTGTATCGATTTTTCAGAATTATTCGAGCGTACACTGCAACGAAATTATTGCAGCAATGTAGGGTCATTACAAGAAAAAAACTTTTTGAGACATCCGCGGATGAGATAATGCCCTGCTTTATTTAAAGGCGAAGGCCTTTTAAGCCCGCTTTCTTTTGACAACAGAACAAAAAGATATTAAAAAGCAGACTGCTCGATAAAGTATTTATTCATAAACAACTCCTTTGCTTGTATCGTTCAGAATTGACTTGTTTGATATCCTAAACAGGATATAAACTAATAGTGAGTTGCTTCTATTGTGCCCCAGAACTATTGATTTTGGTCAAAATTAGGAAGCGGAATGGTCTGATTAATTCTATTTTTCTCTGAATCTCACTTAAAATTTCACTGGGCAGTTATATGAAACGAGTATGGCTGTTCAGATAGTTTGCTTTGTTTTATGATGTAATATAGGTGAGGTAAAGTATGTACAAATATATATATATATATATATATATATATATGTGTGTGTGTGTGTGTGTGTGTGTGTGTGTGTGTGTGCGTGTGTGTATGTGATCTGATGGATAAATTAGTCCATAACTTGATACAGATATTGGGTGAATTTTAATCAGAAGTCTTTATAATATAATGTTAGATTTTTGTGATTAATGAAGAATAGCTGACTTAAGTGCATTGACAAAGAAAAAACTAAAGTAGACATCTATTGTGCAAAACAAGTGCTATTTTCATCATTAGACTCCTATCTATCTATCTATCTATCTATCTGTGGTGGTCCTCTGAAACTAGTGGACCTACTTCGAAAGCAGTGTTTCATCAACCGAGAATGACATCAACACGTGACTAGCAAAAGCATGGACAGCTATCGATAGACTATCAGTCATATGGAAGTCAGACCTGACCGATAAAATAAAACGCAGTTTTTCCAAGCAGCGGTCGTGTCAATACTGCTATATAGATGCACCAAATGGACACTAATTAAGTGTATGGAGAAAAAGCTTGACGACAGTTACACAAGAATGCTGTGAGCTGCATTGAACAAGTCCAGGAGGCAACACCCAACAAAACAGCAGCTGTACGGCCACATACCACCCGTCACGAAAACTATCCAAGTTAGACGAACCAGACACGCAGGACACTGTTGAAGAAGTAAGGACGAACTCATAAGCGATGTACTCCTGTAGACCCCCGCACCTGGACGAGCAAAGTTTGGAAGACCAGCTAGAATCTATCTACAACAGCTCTGTGCCGATACGGTATGTAGCCTGGAAGACCTGCCGAGAGTGATGGGCGATAGAGACAGGTGGCGAGAGAGGGTCAAGGAAATCCGTGCTAGTCGCGTGACATGATGATGATGATATATATATATATATAATGAAATGAATATAGTTTTATAGTTTGGGTGTTATATCTATTTTGTTGGAAGGGTTTCTAATTGGTGGGGTGCTTTAGTTAGCATGTTAATAGTTAAAGATATTTAGTATATTAGTGCCTGTGTTGTTATTTTATGATAAACCCTTCCAACAAAATAAATATCTGTGCAAAAACAAATAATCCGTAAAAAATTCCCTCGAAGACGATCACTCGATATGATCGAAAGCGCTTGGAGCAGAACATGGGGTAACTTTTTTAGAAATAGGACCCTGATACAAAGAAACTGGGAAGGAAGTTAGAGAAAAAACACAAGATCCTAAAAAAGGAAAGTTCCGTGGTTTTTGATTAAACTTTTATAAAAAATAGCTTGCTCTTAATATATATATATATGTATATATATATATTGGAGCTTGTGATTATGGAAGGTTTTCTTTGAGGTGTTTAATGTAAAAATGGAGATAGTTGTCTGTATTTGTGGGTTTTGTGAGTAGTGCTGTATCTAAAGTATCTAATAATGTGATTGTGTTGATCTTTTATGGTCAAATTTGAGGGTTTGCATCATATTCAAGTTTGCTGAGAAATTGTCAAGTTTTATTTCTCCGCCTGTGTATATATAATAAACATGTCATCAATATATCTTGCGTAAAAGAGGCAATTATTGTTAATTTCAAGGTAGATATAAAGGTTTTCAAGCTTTTCATTGTAAATAGTAGTTTCTGAAAAGGCTGCATTTATACCCATGGCTCACTTTTGGTTGTAGAAAGTAATGACCGTTGAAGTTGAAATTGTTTAATGTTTAGTTAATGTTTCTTCCAAATCTGAAACTCTCTCTCCTTCCTACTTTCTCTCTCTTTCTAATGCAAATATGTATGTTTGATATACTATTTGAAGGACAAAATTTCTTTAATAATGAGAATACGAATTTTCTGATGTGTCTACGAGCGCATTATAGGAGTCAGCAAAACGAATTCAATATGTTCAAACTTTTTAAAGGTACAATATATGGAGTCTAACTTATGTCGTGGTTTCAATTAAAGTGTTGTTAGGCGCGTGTTCACATATAAAGATATCTGTTAAATAAAAAAACAACAAAAAATCAACAAAACCCTTGTGTTTTACCTCGAACCATTTATTCCTCATTTTAAAAAGTTCCAGAGAAACAAACTATTTGAGTTTCTTTTCTTTACCGTAATCCTTTTATTCGTTTGCCGGAAGTAAGTTTACGATATCTTTCTTTCGGTTAATGGCATATCAATCTTAGTGGGTTATCTAATGCCAAACCATTGCTATAAAAAGACAATAGCAGTGGTACTATTTAATCCATAGCTTGCGGGGCGGGAGATAAGCGAGTTTATATCTTTCCCCAAAAGTATTAACCCGAAAGTAAACGTAATGGGGCAACTGGAGTTTGAACTCGCTGCAATCGAACAGTCCAATAGGTCGGCAACTACGCCATGGGTACTCCCCAACTCTAGGATATTAGAGGAATAGTATTCTGTTTGGGCTCAAGTCAACATTGCACTGATTTGGGAAAATAATCCAATATCAAAGTTGCCCTTACTTCATGATCCCTTCTTTTGGGAGCACTTAAAGCGTGTCGGCTCGCAAAGAGACTGATTTCCAAAATGAAGGTCATAGAAACCTTTCTGATTCTATTTATTTTTTGCGTCTTGGGAGAAATCTATTGATTCATTCATCTCTTTTATCGTATTTTCCGATAATGTATTAATTTTGTTTCTTTTTAAATTCTTATAATTTTGAAAATTTTATTTTATCTTATTCTCCTACAATGTAAATAATTACTTATATTCACTTAGTACCCAGAACACATGCAAATCCACATTCTTAGTTTCAGACTCACTGAACTGTAGCCATTCTTCCAGCCTCTCTGAGGAATGAGTCGTAGAATGTCTGTAGATTTGTATTTCGCTTATCGACATTTCCGTGGCGTGAGCGGTAATACTATATATATATATATAGGGGTTTGAGGTTTTATTTACTCGGTTACGAAATTCATTAATTATTTCATTATTATGAAATTCATTATAACAGGATGGAAATAAATTTATAATCCTATGTGACCGGTTTTGTTGTTTTTCTTAAAGTATATATATATATATATATATATATATATATATATATATATATATATATACACCCCTCCGCTCGGGCAGGATATGACACAAAGTCAATTTTTAAGCGGAGTTTAACAGGTTTGAAATCAGAGTTTTCCTTCTCCTAGAATAGTTGCCTCACCAAGGCTGAAGAACCTAGTCTGCCCTACTATCTACCCATAGCTGGAGGGAGAATAATTGGATTCATACCTTTCCCAAGGGTATTAGTGCTATGTGAAATGCAATATATATATATATATATATATATATATATATCGATAATCTCATAAGTGATATCCAAATTTAAGATTAGAAGGTTTTTTTTAAAAAATCATGATAAATTAAAATCTATTCATCAATATAGATTCCATCATTATCAATAACTTCCTTTCAACAATCCACAAGTTTTATAATTCTGTTTTCATAAAAGACTTTTGTGACTTATAGAAAATAATATATGTACATCTAACCACTTCGTACGAACAGAATGCGACACAAGCCGAATTTCTAAATCGAGTTAAACAGTTTAACGATGTAGAGAGTTTAATTCCTATCTCTTCACATATCTTAAGACCTTCTCGTGTAATTATTCGGATGGAACGTGACCTTTTTGCGACTGTTCTTGAAACATTGCTTTAAAGAATATTCTTTGAGACAATGTTTCGGCGCAGATGACAGTAGATGTCTGATGTAATTGACGAGTCACAATTTAAATGAACAAAACCGACAAAATCTCACCAAACAATTATCTCAAATAATTTAGTTTGATTAAATCTATATATGATTAACATACGGGGATCATTCAATAAGTTTCCAGACTTTTTTCGTATGGCCACTTTTATTGATAGTACACACATGAAACTCTAGTCCCCTTCGAAGTAATCTCCTCCGGCTGCAATCCACTTGTTTTACCGTTTCAACAACTTCTGGAAGGCCCCATGGAAGTCCTCTTGTCTGAGCGTGTCAATGACCTTCGTCGCAGCCTCTTTCATCTCCTCAATTGTCGCATAACGACACCCTCTGAGCTTAGGGAATAAGCAAAAGTCACATGGAGCAAGGTCTGGACTATAGGGAGGGTGAGGAACTGTGTTGATGCCCATCTTGGTCAAATAGTCTGTGATGGGGATGGATTTGCGGACTGGTGATTGTCCTGGTGGAAATGCCACTGACCTGATTTGAAGAGTGCTGACCACTTCCAACGGAATCTCCTGCTGAACTCCCTTAAAACCTCAACATAGTAACCCTAACCCTAACTCTAACCCTTTGGCAAATCAACTCTGGTGTATTGACTTCCTTACTCCTTCCACATCTTGCATCATCCCTCACATAGGAAGGGTGTGGACTCTTATTGACGTGTTGTCAATCATATGGAAATCTGATAAAAAATAAAATGGGATTTCTTCCATGCTGTAGCCGTGTGGGTAATACTGTATGGATACACCATAAAGAATCTAATGAAACGCATGGAGGAAAATCTAGACGGTATCTACAGAAGGATGCTGCACGCTTTTTTAAAAACAAATCATGTTAGTAGCACCCCATTAACAGCAATTGTATGGCTACTTACCTCCCATCTCGGAGACCATCCGAGGAAGACGAACAAGACATGTTGGACACTACTGGAGAGGTAAGGACGAAATTATAAGTGACCTTCTCTTATGAACTCTTATATATGGAAGTGCATACATCAGCTCTGTGTGGATACTGGATGCAGTCTAGAGGACCTGACAGGAGCAATAGGAGTGGAGATAGCGAGAGAGAGAGAGAGAGAGAGTGTGTGTGTGTGTGTGTGTGTGTGAGTCATCGAACTCCATGCAATCAGCATGACTTGATATATATAAAAGGATGAGTAAGGTCGCGTAATAATAGGTTGAAATCCTATCATAATTCCCCGAATATCCGTTCGTCTGTCCAATAACGCTCTACCATTTTTAGATATGCATTAAACTTTTAGGAATTGTTAAAAAAGTATCTAAACTATATTTATATAATATTATCTGAGTTTTTACTCTCCTAAATAAAATTACTTCTGATGCCAATAAAACATTAAGTGTAGGGCTGCCATGATTTACGAAGGGAAGTAATTAAGGTGGTTGCCATTCAAATCGAACGGACATTACAAAGTTTGAAGCATGTGACGATTTCTTTAAGAGATTTTATAGGAAAGAGATGAGTTATTTATTTATTCATTTATTTAATCATCTTTAATTTCTATTTTGTTTTATTTATTTATTTTTCTATTATATATTATTTCATAAACTAAACCGGTTTTCCTTGCAAGTCAAAATAGTTTTAATAATTTTACCGCTCTTCGAGTAATGGCTTCTATGAAATATTCTTACCCAACTTCTAACAATGGTTTCTATGTAATTGTTTTACCTCTCTTGCAATAATGGTTTCTATGTAAATGTTTTACCTCTCTTCTAACAATGGTTTCTATGTAATTGTTTTACCGCTCTTCCAAGAATGGTTTCTATGTAACTGTTTTATCTCCCTACGAATAATATTTCTACGTAATTGTTTTACCTCTCTTCTAACAATGGTTTTTATGTAATTGTTTTACCTCTCTTCCAAGGATGGTTTCAATGGAATTGTTTACCTCTCTACCAATAATGGCTTCTATGCAATTGTTTTACCTCTTTTTGAATAATGGTTTCTATATAATTGTTTTACTTCTCTTCCAATCATGGTTTCCCCGTAACTGTTTTATCTCTCTTTGAATAATGTTTCTATGTAATAGTTTTATCTATCTTCTAACAATAGTTTCTATGTAATTGCTTTACCTCACTTCGAAAAATGGTTTGTATGTTATTGTTTTACCTCTCTTTCAATAACTCCATTCCAATAATGGTTTCTATGTAATTATTTTACCCCGCTTCCAATAAGGGCTTCTATGTAATTGTTTTATCTCTTTTTGAAAATGGTTTCAATATAATTATTTTAGCACACTTAAAATAATTCGTTTCTATGTAATTATTTTACCACTCTTGTAATAATGGTTTCTATGTAATTGTTTTACCTCTCTTCTAACAATGGCTTTTATGTAATTGTTTTACATCCGTTTCAATAATCATTTTTATGTAAGAGATTTACCTCTCTTGTAAGAATGGTTTCTATATAATTGTTTTACCTCACTTCGAATAATGTTTTTCATATAATTGTTTTACCTCTCTTTCAATAATGGTTTCTATATAATTGTTTTACCTGCGGTCGAACAATGTTTTTTTTATGTAATTGTTTTAAATCCCCTCTAATAATGGTTTTGTCACGTGATGGCTCACGGAGACGAGGAGGTGGGAATGATACTCTCCCCCCGTTGAACTAAAATTATCTAGCAGTCAAAAAGTGACCGTTAGGAGAGAAAAGGGTCACACAGATGTTCGCACTTAAGTGACCTTGGGTCGCCGGACATCGGAAGGGGAAGGAGAAAATGAAGCCAAATGATTGGTGGGGGACCCCAAACGGAAGTGGGGTTCCCTTCCCCTCAACGGAAGTAAATACAAAAAAAGGTAGTTTTTGGACAAGTCTCGTGGCAGACGGACGATAGCCATTTTACTCCGGGCTAAAGACAAAAAGACTAACTGAGACATGGAGGACTCCTAAATCTTTCAAGCCAAGCATTAAAAACAGTACAAAGTCTATTAGCCCGTGAAAGAAGAGGAATTCTCCAGTGGAACCCCGTCAAAAAAATAAGATAAGTAACTTTGGGACATTTTTCCGTTACACCCAAATTTTGTTTACCACTCTCTCTCTCTCAATTTGAAAAAGGATAAAAGCCAAGAAAAGACATTTATATTCATGGACTATCCTATTATATATCTTTGACATTTTGAACATATATATGTATATAACCGTAGTAAAGAACTTATGTATTTTCATTTTACCATGTGGTCTATGTTATTATTCCATGCTTTCCTTTCAGCTTCTATTCGCCTTACATTATCTTGCTTAGAACTGTCCTATTAATCCCTAAAGTATCACACGGAAAACCGGAGTTACCGACTACCACTATAGCAATATTAATATTATTACAACTCAGACCTATAGGCCCGTATTCTTCTATTATCGGAAGGGGAAAGAAGTTTAGTGGCCTGGTGGGTGTGTGATAGTGTGAAAATTTGGACCCCTTTGCCAGCGGTGGCCAGTCTGGCCCTAAATTATTCCCTCACGTAATATGCCAGTTCTTATCTGCCTGAGAAAAGAACTCTGAACAGGACTTATTTCTGTAGGGGATCAAGTGCCAACCTGCCCCGTCTTCACACGTGCGAAAATAAAGTCCCGTTACGGGATTTTAGTTTAATTTCCGCGTCAGCAGACCTAAAATGGGGTCTCGTCCGGGGATATTTTAATCTTTAATTCCCGACCTCATGCACACCTTTTATGGGGGCTCGTTTCCGGAATGATTATTATTAATAATATTTATTGCTAGTAGTCGTGTGACAATTCCTGCCGTTTAAATCTACCCTGGGAGACCGTGAAAGGAAAAAAAGGAATATTGCTGAAACAGTCAAATTACTGGTTGATATCACTGTTTGGGAAAAATTTTAAAAAAATGGACAAAATAGAGAACTTTTTAAAAGAACCCTCCATGGAAAAGTTGGAGAGGCTGAGAAAAAGCGAGATAATAAAAATTGGCGAGAAGCTTGAGTTAAATGTTCAGAATTCTATGAGAAAGCATGAACTCGTGAGAGAGATAGCAAGTCACATGGTGGACGAAAATGTTTTCGAGGAAGCAGTATTAGAAGAGCTACCAACGGAAATGATAAGAATGACTCCAGAAGAAATTGAACTGGAGAAAATTAAAATACAAGCACAAATGGAACTACAGAGAAATAAAATGGAACTGGAGAAAATGAAAATTCAGCAAGAAACAAGGCTGCGAGAAGTCGACTTGGCAATAAGAGGACGCAAAGAAAGCCATGACAGTTTCGAAGTAACGAAGCAAGCGGGGCTAGTCCCAAAATTTGAAGAAGCCAACGTGGATGGATACTTCGCACATTTTGAGCGAACCGCGCTAAATCTTGGATGGCCGAAAGAATGCTGGCCGATGCTACTCCAAACTGTGCTGACAGGAAAAGCACAGAGAGCATATGCAACTCTGCCGACAGAAAATTGCGCCGACTATGATTTGGTGAAAGCAGCGGTTCTTAAAAGCTTCGAGTTGGTTCCAGAAGCTTATAGACAGAAATTCAGAACACAGAGAAAAACTGAAAACCAGTCTTATGTGGAATTTCTGCGAGAAAAGGAGAACGTGCTGGATAAGTGGTGTGACTCTAAGAGGATAGACGGAGACGCTGAGAAACTCCGGCAGCTAATATTAGCTGAAGAATTCTTAAACTGTGTGCCAGAAGAAGTCAGGGTTCACCTAAGTGAAAGGAAAACTGACGTGACCTATGAAATGGCCGCACTAGCAGACGAATACATCCTCACACACCGAAAGACGAAGGAAAAAACCTTCACGGGAAACAGAGTGAAATTCAAAGCTGAGTTAAGCCCTGAAGGAAGACCTAAGGAAGAAAATAGAAGGACCTTCCAAAGTAGCAGCAGAACAGTGGTCTGCTACAAGTGTGGAAAGGCTGGACACATAGCCATAAGGTGTCAGCTTGGAAAAGGTCCTGAAAGAAACCAGACCCAGCCGAGAAAACCACAGGGAGCTGTCACGACCGCTAGAATAGACAAGTCTTATCGACCTTGGACGAAAAAAGGGATGATAAGAGGCCCACACGGAGGACCAGTGGAAGTTTCAATTTTACGAGATACCGGAGCATCTCAGTCGTTACTTCTACGAAATAAATTACCTAAAAGGGTAATAGAAGCAACACGTGAGACTGTGATGATAGAGGGTATCGGCGGAAAGAGGGTAAAAATACCGCTATGTAAAATAACCCTAAAGTCCCAGTGGAAAAATGGACCTATGAAAGTTGGTGTGGTAGATAAACTACCTATGAAAGGAATTTCCCTCATACTGGGAAATGAAGTAAGAACAAAAAAGTGTCACCCGGAAAAGATGGCGAAAATAAGCGCCATAAATGAAGATGGAAAGATGGTGAGAATGAACGCCAAACAGGAAGACAAGATGGCGGCTGAGCCACGTGGGCGGCACAAACGACATAGTCGCTCGCAAAGTGAGAAGGTGGAAAGAAAAGAAGTGAACCTTCCACACCTCAATAAACGGAAAGAGAAAAGGACCAGTCGTCAGAGAAAAGATGAAGGTCCAACGAGTATTAGGAATAAATTCCCTAATACTTATCGAGAGGATAAGAGGAAAATAAGAGGACCCTCACAAGTGGCTAAGAAGGAAGAATTTGAAAAAGGCGACGAAGTCCTGCTACTATCATCAAATAAAGGACCCCACTGTGGTGGACGATATATAGGTCCCTACGTAATATCACAGAGAATAGACAAGAGGACATACAGAATTGATAGCAACGAAGGAAAGAAGAAGACACAAGTGTGTCACACAAACAAATTGAAGAGGTATGTCCGTCAAGAAGGCCAACCTCGAAAAATTGAGAACTCGGCAATGCCGAATAAATTCGAGGAAAAATTAGGCCAGTTGTCTGTTTCAGAGAGAGAGGGCTTAGAAAAATTAATAAAAAAGTACCCAAGTTTATTTCTCTAACGCCCCACAAAAATGTAGTAACAGAATATTCTTTCATAGTTGTTGAGAGAAAGAAAGAGAGAGAGAGAGAAACTGAAGAAAATGAGGAATTCTCGTCCCCAATGTTGAAATATGAGATGGACGAGAAAGCTGTGCGTCAACAAGTGACGGAGAGGGGAAAGAGAGAAAAAAAAAAGGAAGTCTCTTTCCCCAGAGCTTAATAACCAAGATTATAAAGTCGTCAAAAGTGACGAAGAAAGAAAGAAGGACTTACCTCCTCAAGGTTTGAAATATGATACGGCCAAAAGCCGAGAGAGAAAAAGAAAGAAAGGAAAACGAGATTAAAGAAAAAGAAAAGGGAGAGAGAGAGAGAAAGAAAGAGAAGAGAAATTGTTTTCCCCTATAGTGAAAATTAGGAAGGACGAAAAAAGGAAAGAATTCATCAAAGCGTGAAGAAGAAAGGGGATGAAAGAAAAGTAAAGTGAGAAAAAAAAAAGTGAAAGGAAAGGAGAAAGAACAGTGAATTGAATTGCCTTTTTTTTCTCTATGGTATTTCTATTCATCTCCCTTTCTTCTCTTAAGTGGGGAGGTGTCACGTGATGGCTCACGGAGACGAGGAGGTGGGAATGATACTCTCCCCCCGTTGAACTAAAATTATCTAGCAGTCAAAAAGTGACCGTTAGGAGAGAAAAGGGTCACACAGATGTTCGCACTTAAGTGACCTTGGGTCGCCGGACATCGGAAGGGGAAGGAGAAAATGAAGCCAAATGATTGGTGGGGGACCCCAAACGGAAGTGGGGTTCCCTTCCCCTCAACGGAAGTAAATACAAAAAAAGGTAGTTTTTGGACAAGTCTCGTGGCAGACGGACGATAGCCATTTTACTCCGGGCTAAAGACAAAAAGACTAACTGAGACATGGAGGACTCCTAAATCTTTCAAGCCAAGCATTAAAAACAGTACAAAGTCTATTAGCCCGTGAAAGAAGAGGAATTCTCCAGTGGAACCCCGTCAAAAAAATAAGATAAGTAACTTTGGGACATTTTTCCGTTACACCCAAATTTTGTTTACCACTCTCTCTCTCTCAATTTGAAAAAGGATAAAAGCCAAGAAAAGACATTTATATTCATGGACTATCCTATTATATATCTTTGACATTTTGAACATATATATGTATATAACCGTAGTAAAGAACTTATGTATTTTCATTTTACCATGTGGTCTATGTTATTATTCCATGCTTTCCTTTCAGCTTCTATTCGCCTTACATTATCTTGCTTAGAACTGTCCTATTAATCCCTAAAGTATCACACGGAAAACCGGAGTTACCGACTACCACTATAGCAATATTAATATTATTACAACTCAGACCTATAGGCCCGTATTCTTCTATTATCGGAAGGGGAAAGAAGTTTAGTGGCCTGGTGGGTGTGTGATAGTGTGAAAATTTGGACCCCTTTGCCAGCGGTGGCCAGTCTGGCCCTAAATTATTCCCTCACGTAATATGCCAGTTCTTATCTGCCTGAGAAAAGAACTCTGAACAGGACTTATTTCTGTAGGGGATCAAGTGCCAACCTGCCCCGTCTTCACACGTGCGAAAATAAAGTCCCATTTAGGGATTTTAGTCAATTTCTCCGTCACAGTTTCTATGTTGTTCTCTGACCTCACTTTTAATAATGGGTCAGTATAATTGTTTTACTTCTCATCTAAGAATGGTTTCTATGTATTTGTCTTACCTCTCTTTGAATAATGGTTTCTATATGATTATTTTACCTCTCTTCCAATAATGGTTTCTATGTAATTGTTTTACTTCTCTTCAAACAATGGTTTCTATGGAATTCTTTTACATATCTTCCACTAATGGTTTCTATTTGATTGTTTTATCACTCTTTGAATAATGGTTTCTATGTAGTTGTTTTACCTCTCTTATAACCACGGTTTCTATGTGATTGTTTTACCTCTCTTCCAAAAATTGTTTCTATGTAATTTCTTTAACCTCTCTACCAATGATGGTTTCTATGTAATTGTTTTACCTATGGTTGAAAAATGGTTTTTATGTAATTTTTTTTATCTTCCTTCCAATAAATGTTTCTATGTAATTGTTTTAACTCTCTTCCAATTATGTTTATTACGTAATTGTTTTACCTTTCTTCAAATAATGGTTTCAATGTAATTGTTTCACCACTTTTGAAGAACGGTTTCCATGGAATCTTTACTTCTCTTCCAATAATTGTTTCTATGGAATTCTTTAATATCTCTTCCAATAATTGTTTCTATATTATAATTTTTCCTCTCTTTGCTTAATGATTTCTAATGTAATTGTTTTACCTCTTTTCTAACAATGTATCCCACGTAATTCTTTTACCTCTCTTCCAATAATGTTTTCTATGTAATTGTTTTACCTCTCTTCGAACAGTGGTTTCTATGTAATTGTTTTACATCTCTTCTAAAAATGGTTTCTACGTAATCGTTTTATGTCTCTTACAATAATGGTTACCATGTAATTGTTTAACCTCTCTTCAAATAATGGTTTATATGTCATTTTTTCACCTCAGTTCAAATGACGGTTTCTACGTAAATTGTTTTACCTCTCTTCCAACAATCGTTTCTATGCAATTTTACCTTTCTGGTAAGAATGGTTTCTATGTAATAGTTTTACCTCTCTTTGAAGAATATTTTCTATGCAAATGTTTCACCTCACTTCAAATAATCGTTTCTATATAATTGTCTTACCTCTGTTCCAATAATAGTTTCTATGTAATTGTTTTACCTCTCTTCGAATAATTGTTTCTATATAATTGTTTGACAAATCCAAACAACCTTGTCGAGGAATTGAACCCTATTCACCGTGTCCATTTTCTAAGACACCTCCATATATATATATATATATATATATATATTGTCATGAAACTTCTCCGACTGGTTTACTGACGGTGAAGGTGACAAGCTTTTAGTCTCGACTCTTTTACCTACGCCTATCGCCCGGACAACGCCAAGCATATTGCTGGTATCAGGTCAGACAATTTTTTATTTCGGGATGTCATTCAACCACAAGCAAACAGGGAAAACTATAACACAGAGATTTTCAAACAAGCCGAAAATGAAGACAACACGAAATGCACAATTTAAAATTCAAATTATTTTATTATCAACTCCAAAAATAAAGGCGTGTATGCGAAGAAAAATAGTCTTAGCGACAAAAATAAAAATGTTTATATTTTAATAATTTGGGGATTATTCAACTAGAATTTTTTGTGATGATGATTGCCAAAATTTTTTTTTTATGTTTTGTGTGCGGTAGGAACGGGGTAAGTAAAAAGTAAAACAACATTAAAGTTAAAACTTATCTTATCTCTCTCTCTCTTTTTCTTTAATCTCCATTTTTTAAATCTCTCTCTCTCTCTCTCTCTCTCTTTCTTTCTTCTGGTGCCACGTTTCACTGACCGTTCATTTTTATTTCTTTTTTTCTGGTGTCGCGTTTCACCGACCGTTAATTTCTCTTTCTTTCTTTCTTTCTTTCTTTCTTTCTTTCTTTCTTTCTTTCTTAGTACATCTTCAAATTGTTTCTTGTTCTCTGGTTTGTCTCGCTGTCAGTCGAAGAACAAAATAGTCACACGGTTCTTATCCTTTTTCTGATCCCCTTTTAAGCTTCCCGAATGAGCTTGCCTGGGGAAGACAGTTCACTCTTTGCTCTACAGACACGCATCTGTCCGTTATGCGATCTCTCGGCCAACTGACTTGTCTGATTTTTACTCTTTGCAGATTCGACCTTCCTGCTGTGCCTCGTATCATGTGGGCTTCTTGGCCAATCGGCATTCAGCCTTCAAATTGGTAGCTTGTTGCCAGGGGCTGCTAGCAAGTTCATACACCCATATTAGGGAAACTTGACCGTCAATCGGTCAACACGCACCCTTGACCTGAATTCAACTCTTCAGACTTCTCGTCTACTTCTGCTGGTTTGCGAGGGAAACACACACACACACACAGAGAGAGAGAGAGAGAGAGAGAGAGAGAGAGAGAGAGAGAGAGAGAGTCTATATTTATGAGTAAAATATGAATTTCATTATTACTAGGGTCAAAATTCATAACAATATATATATATATATATATATATATATATATAATTAAGATCCTTTAGTACACCAAGAAATCGAATTTTATTGTTGAAATCAAGATCAACAATAAAATTCCATTTCTTGGTATACTAATTGACACGAGCAATATTGACCAATTTATCACCTCCATATAAAAAAAAAACCCTCGAAAAATAAATCCCTGCACCCTTAATTTCCAAAGTGAATACCCCTTCTGCTATAAAAGAACAATTATAAAAACACTTATTTCCCGAGCTAAGTTACTATCCTTCTCTCGAACTATATTCCTTAACGAACTTAAAAATATTAAACAAACCCTTATCAACAATGAGTTTTCCAACAACATTGTTGATACCGAAATTAAACAATTCATTAATAAACCTGAACAACCTAACATAGACAATAACCTAAACTATAAATAATCAATAAGCCTCTACTACAAAAACCAATTTCATAGTAATTATAAGAGAGATGAACATATCCAAAAAAACAACCTTATCCATAAAAATGTTCTCCCTATCGACCCTACAAAAAAAGTTAGACTTATCATTTACAACAACAAATTCAAAACCTCCGACCTAATTATTTCTAATAACACTTCCCTCTCTACTGAACTTCTTGATAGGACCAACGTCGTATGTCGTATGTTCAAATTTCCCTTGGGAGAATGCGTCTCCAAAGAAAATAGAGCGTATGTTGGTCTTACCACTACAACTCTTTCTAGACGACTTACAATGCACCTTAATGATTCTAGCTCCATAGCCTTACATCTTAAAACTCATTCTATTCCTAAATCCAAGTTTCGAAAAGTTCTAGTTGAAAACACCACTATAATCGCACACGAAATTGATAAGCTACGACTGGAAATCCTAGAAGCCCTACATATAACCCCCCCACCTCTAAATCAATATAATTAATTTTGAAAATGTTTCTTAAATGTCTTTAGAATTTAAAAAAAAATATTCCGTATGTCTTAATAGTATTCTATTTCCGTTGATAGCGTTTTATTTCTGAAATTCATCACACACTCAAGTTTTTATCTAACTCTGCGTTTGCATAGTTTTGTTATGTCATAAAAACCAAAAAAACTTTCAAAACTCATTAAAAAAAAAAACGCACTTTACACATGCAAACAACCCCTGATGATGGGAAAGTGCTCGGGAAAACTTTGGTAAATTCATTCATCAATTACGACCTGAAACCAAGACCAAGGATATCAAGAAACTCGAAAGGATCTTAATTAAATTATACAGACAAAATGTGTCTTTACTATTTAATCAAACATGCTTAAAGGAATGACTGCTGCCCTCCCTATATATATATATATATATATATATATATAATGGAAATATTGTTAGTAAATCAAAAATTAAAAGATAAAATTTGAATAAACTGACCAGATGTTTAAAAACTAAAAGAGTGCTCAATATCTAAGTGATATAGGAATTATAATTTTCTGATCGTTAAGCACAAACAAGTTGTATCTGCTACTCGGAGTTTCCTGTGTGTTCGCGATCATTACGCAGAAAGTCAAAATGAGTTTGATTTATTCATACATATCTTCCTCACTCACTATATATATATATATATATAGAGAGAGATTCATAAATAAATTGCATGAATAAATCAAGGTTATTTGATATTTATCCATGTTTTGCAAAAAAACAAAAAAAACAAAAAAAAAAAAACTATGCAAATACGAGGGTTATTCAATAAATATGGGAAATGTTTTTTTAAAAGGCAAAATCATTTTTTTCCAGAATTTTTCCTGATAAATGTAATCTCTGCGTTGTTTGGAATTGATTTCCAGCCCAAATGATTTGAATCTCGAAGAAATATTCGTTTTGAGGCTATTCAAAATGGTGAAAAATCAAACACAGTGCTCAACGCTTGAACAGAAGTCTGCCATAAAATGTTTGGTTACTGAGAAGAAGTGTAAACCAGGTGAAATTTACAGAAGAATGTATGATAGGTTTGAAGAAGAATATTTTAGTTAAAACATGTTTTACAAATGGGCAAGATGTGTGTTTGTCACTACGAGCCTGAGTCGAAAAGACAGACTATTGAGTGGAAAGACACTGACTCTGGTAAAGAAATAGTTCTGGGCACAGCGGTCAGTAAAGGTGATGCTGACAATCTTCAGGGACATGAAAGGACTCATCATATTCTTGAAAAAGCTGCAACCGTAAACTGCTTCTTACTACCAACTCCTTGGGCAAAACTCATGTAATTTATTGAATGATCTTCGTATTAACTTCCAAAATGTATTTACAAGAGACAAAGAGTATGTGTACCACACCTTAAGCGGAAAGGGCTTCTAATAGCCCACTCATAATATTAAAAATGTGCAAGAATCATGTAATTACAATATTATCCAATCAAAACAATCTGTGAAAATCCTTCACATACATAAGTAAAAATCTCCATGGCAACATGGTCTTTCAAAAATTGAATTTCCGGATGTAAGTCCTAAATTTTGCTATTTCTAATCAAAAGGTTCTTTGAGGATATTTCGTCACTCAGTCTGTATTTTATGCCTTGAAAATCATCGGAAAATATATTTTCAGTGCAAGCATTCCAGAGAGAATTAGGTCGAATATTTAACGAATCCTTAACTATAAATTCTCATCAGAGATATCAACGATATTTTTAGGGAAACTGAGAAGAGCCTAGTCTATCCAACTATTCAACCGTAGCCAGGGGTGTAGAAATTGATTCGTGTCTTTCTGAAGATCATTAGCGCAAAGTTAAACGCTTATAACCTCTTTTAGGGTTTTGAAATCGGTTAGTCGAGTTTATTCTCTGCAAGAATAATATCTCGTCGACTGAAATGATTAAAATTATAATTATAGTCGCGCATGTAGTAGTTGAGATGGTTACGCATTTTTCATTATTATCAGTGATTTGTGACCGAGCTGCTGAAATATTTTGTCGGATTTTGATCCTAATTTTCAGGGCAGCTAAGCATTTCCACCTTGGGGCAACATGATACTATTACATCTATTTCCTCTCTTTTCTATCGTTCTAATCTAAGCTTCGTAAATGACTTCAATTACTGCATATATTACCAAATTGCATATACAAGTAAGAAACATGAAATCATTTGAAAAATACATCAAGAATTGAGGAAAACACCCTTAATTCCTTCTCCAAGAAGTCCTCCATGTATTTCCTAGGCGGCAATATCTATGTGAACAAAATGCATTGTTGTCGCTACAGGCTTCTACCTATTCTTGCTTCTCTTGGCCATCCGTAACTGCAGCTAGTTAATCGTAACTGATGTCGACGCCAAGAAAAATTAATAAAAGCGAAAGTCCGTCTTGCCTGCATCAGTATAGGGAGGTGCTGGGCGTGCCCACCGCTTGACAGTTATTAAAGCCCGCAAGCTGCGGTGCGTCAAGACAGTGGAAAAGGGAGTGGGAATAGGAAGGGGATGTATGGTGAGCAGGGAGCTGAGAATACGAGGGTGGATGATTTGGTCAGTCGTGCCACAGACGGCGGTAAAAGTGGAAACAGCTTTATTAACGTTGGTTTGAGTATTAGTCATCATAGTAAGGCTGATAGAGAATCCATGTGTTGTTGTCATAGTGTTTGGTAATGTTGAGCGTTAGCAGCTTTATTGTGGAAGACGATAGAAAAAGGTGGTAATGTTAGCGGTGAGACTGGACGAAAGGATAAAGGAAAGAGCATGGGAGTCAGCCACCTCCGATTCATGAAGGGCTTTTTTTTTCTTTTTTCTGTTTTTTTATTTCTGGGGAACATGCGATAAAAATGGAGACATTTTTTTCATATAGGTCCTAGGGCTTATTGTTATTTGTTAAGCTTAGCTTAGTCTGGCACAAGGTTATAAGTTTGGACTCTCGGTAAATATCGAAGTTTTGTTTGACGAGACAAATTTGTTATCAAAACGCAGTTGTTGTTTCAAACATATTTACTAATCTTAATTTAATATAGTACCAGACTGCAGTGAGAATCGAACTCATTACATAGAAGTAGAAATCTGCTCGACCAGATCGCTAACCCTTACGGTATGGTGAGGCACTCAAGGCATGTATGTAACTGCGCTCTCGTAGATATTTGCTTGGAGTTAAAGATTGTTTTGCACTGTAAATAAAAAGAGCCTACTTACCTAAAAAATAAAGGAAATCAGAAAACTAGTGAACTTCTGTCAAATATTTAAGCAAGTAATAACAGAGTGCCCACCGTAGAGTAATGTATAGTAAGTAAATATTTTAGACCGTTTTACTACTGTAGTGAATTTAAGGACACCCTATATTGGCTACCATGAGCTCGACTAGGCTAAATGAATATCTATATGGATGCATCATAAGTTAATTACAAAAAGTTTGAATATTTAAATTCATAAACAATTGTATATAAAATGTTTTAAAATTAACAATTATTTATATTGGCCGATAATTTTTACTTAAAAAACTGTAGCTCACAATTTCATTGGCTTATATTCGAATATTATGGTTTAATACACAGCGAAATTTGCACGGTCGAAAGAGCAAACGACATGAGATATAAGTCTGTCCATTTACAGACATTTAACTGTATAATTTACGCGCGAGAAAAAAAAAAGCATAAAAATTGATGTAACTATTATTGGATTCGGTGAGCCGACACCTGGACGAAGTTGTTTGCATTTTACTTAATTGTAATACTCTTGAGAAAGGCATGAATCCATCTTTTCGCATCCCACCTATCGGTAAATAGTTAAACAGATTGGACTCTTTAGCTTGGATCTGACAACCTACCGAGGAGAAAGTAAACTAAGCATTAAAACCAGCTGTACTCCGTTAACAAACTGAATTTGTATTGTATCCTGTCCATAATAAGTTTGGGGAATAACTTCAATGAAAAAAACAAATTTAAAGAAACTCTGGTTTCAGGGTTAGATAGTAAAATATTGGAAGTACGCGTTAGACCGGAAATGTCCCATTTTAGGTATAAAATAGAAGATATAGATCTTCACTTGCTTTCATCCAAGAACAGAATGAATAGTGTTAGCCCTGTATAAACTTGCCTTGTCGGCTGGGATTGTAGAATACGCCGACTCCATCTCTACAAATGGGTAAGACCCCCTAAGCACCAACGAATGTCCTGTATAAGACACAAAATTGTATCCGATGGTGAGATTCCAGTCCTAGAGCTTTGGGGCATATAGAGTAACCGTTCCTTGCTATTACTCCCATGTCCACTCGGATCCGGAGTGATAGTACCTTGTAGAGACCTACCTATGAGCAAATAAAACTATTAAATCATTTGCTATACTTCAAACAATTTAATTGAATTCAAACAAATGATTGATATTAAATTGAATAATCAAATAGTAATACTTGAAACCATTTAACTGTGTGCAAACAATAAATAGCAATGCTGAACTGTGAGCAAACACACGTGCTCTGCCTTGTTTAAAAATGTTTCCCACAAACTATTCCCATGAAATCATATATGTGTGTAAACAGAATTTAGCATTAAATAACCATCAAAGGTTGATATGCCATTAATCCAAATAATATAATCGAGCCAAACATCGCCAAACAAAAAGTGTGAAAATTATTTCGCTCTATGTTCAGCATCGATCCAAAATGAGGACTCTCAGCATATCGGGTTTTCTAAAAACGTTTTTCGTATTTTTTCTAACTTAACACTTTTTGAACATCTGCATAGATATTTTGTATCAATGACTTATTGTGTTTTCTTCTTTTTCGCATTACATTTGGACTCGTGTAAATACTTCAATTTGAATTTTGAAACCTTTCTCTTCACCCTTGACAACATTGCATTATTGTCTTAAATTTTTTAATCGTTGAAAGAAAGAAAGAAGAAAAGAAAGATAGAAAGTTGCTGTATGTAAAACGTATCATTTTGATGTCTCGTATTACATGTGAATATTAATTCCTTCTTTATGTCATTAAATGTTTTGTGTTATTTAAGCATTTCTTATAATATATATATAGTTTTATTTTACTTTGCTATATGTTGAGTTACTTTATTCATTTACAACTACCAACGTGCAATTCTATTTCACTTGTTTTAATTCAAATGCTGTGGTCTTTAAATAATCTTCATTCAAAATACCAGCTGGAATGACATAACGATGAGCCTAAAGGAAATACAGAAATTATAATATTCGTATTCGATGACAACCATTATCGAAGTCAAAAGCTTAACAAATGACCAATGAAGGTGATTTGTTTATAGCGGTGAGTGAGGGATCAACCAAACATTTTGGATGAGCTGATTGCAAAGGAATGGAGAACAGTCTGCCACAGATTCTTCATATAGCACTTCTAAGGTTTTGAATTCAGATTTTTCCTTCTTAAACTGGTTGCTTTTCCAAGGCTATAGAACTCAGTCTGTTCTACAATTTCCTCTTCTGAGGGAGAAGAGACGAATTCACGTAATTCCAAAGGACAGTAGCATGAAATGAAAGGGAAAAACCTCGCATAGGAACTAAACTCTCTTCATGGAGTTCATTTCCTTCAACGATAACCATTCGACAAGTATTTATATAAGGAATACAAACAAATGGTGAACTCCGACACCTTCGACGGAGATGACAATATTATCACTTCTTCATCTGTCACGACAAACTTGAGAGTTACGTGTGAACAATAAAAGAATTGAAATAAGAAAATATCAACATCATTCGACAAATATTATCGTAAAATATGTTAATAGGTTCAATATAAAATATTTTTTGCTGGAATTTGGAATCAGGATCAGAACCTGAGACATTTTTCCAAAATTAATAACCTGATCCCACGTGGGGTCACTGCCGGAAGTTAATTCGCACACATATCTACATGATGGCGTAGACATGCAGTCATAAATTTTAATAATTATCAAAGTTAGAAACTTCGAAATTTGTTTATAGCCAAATTTTTTTGATAAGAAATATCAAGTTTATTATTTTCCTTTCATTCTTTTTTAAATATAGTTATTTTTGTGTTTGCTTTTTTAGCGCATAATACGGTAAGTATCTGAAAAAGGTCAAAGGTCGAAATGTTTTCATTATAACAACTAACATGAGGACAACAGTTTGAATAAATAATGATGATTCTTCTGAGAAATTCAAAGATAAATTAAGGCATCATAGCATCCAATAAGACAGTTTTATCATCAAAGACCTTTATATTCGCAGCTCAGAGTTTGTGTTGCCGACTAAGAATTAGTATTGTCAAATAATATTAAGGAAGACACAAAAATTCTTTATGATATATGATTTTGACTCGTATCATTCTTCATCTTCCTAATTCTAGCTTCTTTTTCTCGCAACTCATCCGGGTTGTCAATCTTATGACAACTAGGAACAGTATAAATCGGAAAGAAAACGAATCAGCTCCAAGTGACACTTGAACTCACATTCACTTCTGCCCATCCACCTGGTTTTTCGTACTTAGTGTTTTACTAACATGGCTACAAGAGTATGAATTGTATCAAATAATATCTATAAAACCTCTCGCCGGGACTTAATCCCCGATATCGCAAATGACTACGTAAACAGAGGCCCAAAACACATGTAACAAAGATTCAAATATTCACAGCATGAGGCCACATGGCCTGTTGACTTCGTGACATTTATTACTCAATTCTTATATTGCACTTCATTTATTTGTAACTGGAATAGTCTCAGAACTTTTTGATCGTAGTATATATATTGGGACGGAATATCAAGTTTTGGCAATTGATTTTTGCTCATAAACTACATAAAATTCTTTTCTTTATAATTTTGGAAATTTTGCGCGAACATGCAAACGCACGAGCGCGCGCGCACACACACACACACACACACACACACACACACACATGCGTGCTCACACACACACACACATATATATATATATGTCTTTATAGACTTATTGACACAAGAATGACTCTAATACATCGGTGTGTGTGTGTGTGACTGGATGATTTAATAAAATTTCTGATCTTTTGATCAGTTCAAGTAAAGGCTGACGAAGTGACCGAAACCAGAAATCAAATGTGCTCGTTCATACACAACTGCGTGTGACCGTTGTCCCAAATCAGTGGATCAAGAGGGAGAAAGAGAGAAATCTCAGTATATTGTAGCTTCGTCATAAAGTAAATTGTTTCTTGTCTCGGGGTGGTACATCTAGAATTTAGGCTACGTCAGAAAACTACTAAGCACCATAAATGGGATAAGAAAAACAACGGACAAAAATGAAACTAAAAGAAAATATGAAGCGATATGACAAAACGGAAAATGGTGTGAAAGCGCGCGAAAGAGAAAGATCAATAGCGAAAGAATATATTCGAAGAGAAAATGTTTATGGGGAATAATATTTATTCAGACAATTTTTTAAAGTCGATAATAGTCGATCTCATATAAATTAAATATATACGTGCGCGCGTATGCGTTTACGCACGCGCTCGTGTGTGTGTTTACATGAGTGTTTGCGTGTATGTTTGCGCGTATACGAGAGATAAATGTAAGTTACAAGGATGTAAGTTACAAAGTTAAATTCACATAAATTATATTGATAATTACACAGAAAAACTAAAATTCGTAACATTTTAATTTTTTCTTTTTCAGATAACTGAAAATTGAGAGGATAATTTTTGAGGAAATGGAAAATATTGCTTATCGTGCATTCATTTTATTTTTTTTACTTATAATCTAAGAAGATCAATGAAGAGATTCGCACTTGTCAACAACTAAGTTGGCAATAGAGTAAATAACTGAATCAATGTCTCTTTACCTAAGGACAAGAACTCATTAATCACCCCTTAAGCGTATATATATATATATATATATATATATATATATATATATATATATATAAAGCAAGTTGTAATTATACATTTCAATCTTCCAATGTTTTTAACCCTATCGGAATTACCAGATTAAACTGACTTCATCGATTATTCTTATTTAAGTAGTGAAAGAGCACACATCATAATTTAATCTATGATCTCATGGATTAAAATGGAGTAACTGAAAATGTATATTCAACATGTTATATTGTTGGAGTTTAAGAAGAGCAAAATCCCTTTTAAAGCAGCTGAGAAATTTCTAGTGCTTATGGCCAAGTGTGAAATTGGTTTTCAAAATTTCAATCTTGTGATACGTTATTGAGAGATGAACCCAAACAAGGTCACTCATCAGACCTCGATCAAGATGCTTTAAGAGAATTGGTCGAATGCAATCTGCGCAAAATTACTCGACAATTAGCAGTTGAACTCAACCCATCCCAATTCATAATCAGTTGCCACTTGAAAAAGATAGATGAAGTGAAAATCTTAGAAAATTCTCCACATTCATCAATAAAAGAAACGTTGTGCTTCTCCACGATAACACAAGGCCACATTTAGCATGCAGGAAAAATGTTGTATTTCGGCTATTCTGTTCTCCCTATTTCACTATATTTACCCGAACTTGCACCAAGTGAGTTTCATTTTTTCGTTCTCTACACAAAAGTAAGTTTTTCTCTGAAAGAGAAAAAAACTCCACAAAAAGATCAGATGAGAATGTTTGTAGAAAATTTGTTGAGTTCAAAACCAGCTGAATTTTGCTTGAAATGAATCAACAAGTTGATAAATGGTCAAAGTTGATTCAAAATAATGGCTGATATACTACTGACAGAATCTATTTCATTGTCAAATTATCCATCAATGAATCCTATTTTACAATGACCAAACCAATATATATATATATATATATATATATATATATATATATATATATATATACTTCATGTGTTTTAAACAAGATCTACAAATTAAATGACAGGCTTTTAAATATAGTTGACATGTTCACATACCTCGGTAACAATATCTCATTTGTTGAAAGAGATGTCAACTTATGTATAAAAATGTTATGGACTTCTAATGTTATTGGATCATATGGAAATCTGATGTCTCCAATAAAATAGAATGGCAATTCCTCTAAGCAGTAGACCTATCTGCATTAGTGCAATGGTTACAATACTTAGACTCTTAAAAAACACTTGGAAAAAAGCTAAATGGCAACGATACAAGAGTGCTGCATATTGCTTTCAACAAATCCTGGAAGTAGCATCCCATAAAACAACAGCTGTGTGGCCACTTGCTTCCCATCTCACAAACAATCAAAGAAGGACGAACAAGACATACTGGGGGAGCAGGGTCGAACACATAAGTGATGTTCTTCTATGGACTCCTACATATTGACACACTAGTTTTGGTCGATCAGTAAAAACTTACATACATCATCTCTATGCGAACATTGGGGTCTGTCTTGAGGACTCGCTAAGAGAGATGGCCGATAGAGACGAATGGCGAGAAAGAGTCAAGGAAATCCATGCTATTAGCATGGCTTGATGATGATGATGATGATATATATGAATATATATATATATATACTTTGTGATATTCAGATGATGTTCGAGAAATTTGAATAGTTTCATTAGTCGAAGTTACTCAGAAGAATTCCCGTTGTGTAGTAGCAAACGTACTGAACTGCGACATCGTAGCAAGGCGAGATCGAACTCTAGTTGTGCTATTATGTTTACATTTGGACTAATACACCCTTTGGAAAGGTATGGACCCCCCCTTATTGTGCTATTATGTTTACATTTGGACTAATACACCCTTTGGAAAGGTATGGACCCCCACTTATTGTGCTATTATGTTTACATTTGGACTAATACACCCTTTGGAAAGGTATGGACCCCCCTTACTGTGCTATTATGTTTACATTTGGACTAATACACCCTTTGGAAAGGTATGGACCCCCCTTATTGTGCTATTATGTTTACATTTGGACTAATACACCCTTTGGAAAGGTATGGACCCCCTTATTGTGCTGTTATGTTTACATTTGGACTAATACACCCTTTGGAAAGGTATGGACACCCCTTATTGTGCTATTATGTTTACATTTGGACTAATACACCCTTTGGAAAGGTATGGAACCCCCCTTATTGTTCTATTATGTTTACATTTGGACTAATAAACCCTTTGGAAAGGTATGGACCCCCCCTTATTGTGCTGTTATGTTTACATTTGGACTAATACACCCTTTGGAAAGGTATGGACCCCCTTATTGTGCTGTTATGTTTACATTTGGACTAATACACCCTTTGGAAAGGTATGGACCCCCCTTATTGTGCTGTTATGTTTACATTTGGACTAATACACCCTTTGGAAAGGTATGGACCCCCCTTATTGTTCTATTATGTTTACATTTGGACTAATAAACCCTTTGGAAAGGTATGGACCCCCCCTTATTGTGCTGTTATGTTTACATTTGGACTAATACACCCTTTGGAAAGGTATGGACCCCCTTATTGTGCTATTATGTTTACATTTGGACTAATACACCCTTTGGAAAAGTATGGACACCCCCCCTTTTTTGTGCTATTATGTTTACATTTCGGCTAATATACCCTTTGGAAAGGTATGGACCCCCCCCCTTATTGTGCTATTATGTTTACATTTGGACTAATATACACCCTGGAAAGGTATGGACCCCCCTTATTGTGCTATTATGTTTACATTTGGACTAATACACCCTTTGGAAAGGTATGGACCCCCCTTATCCAACAGGAAGGGGTTTTATTGTACCACTTCCGTCCTTTTACTAGGATTGCTTTGGTATTAAATAACCCACGAAGATTGATATGCGATTAAATAAAGAAACTGAAAATGAAATAACCCAGCATTTATCGTGTCTCATTAAACATTTCATACGTTTTACGAAAAAAAAAACCTATTTTTAAAATCTTTTTTGAATTTTTTTCCTTTTAAAAAAGTTATTTTGTATTTTAAGTTTGCTGATAGTTTTGAAAGGATCTTTGGCATATGTGCGTGTGTCTATCTTTATGTGTGTGTGTCTATCTTTATGTGTGTGTGTCTATCTTTATGTTCGTTGGATTTTTTAACAAAAAATAAGTTTCTTCTGGAGATACTAGGATTTTATTTCTAGTGGAACATTACACAGTGAAAATGGATATTATTAGGTATTATTTATTACCAAACTCTAAAGCATTGTAACACTGTAACCAAAAATAAAATTGCAACAGTATATGAGTGTGTTTATTTTGGAAAACTACATTTATGTTTTTTATTATATTCCACCAGAAATAATAAAATAATAAAATGCTTTGGTCTTTGGTTGAAAAAAAATTAACTTTTAATTTAAAAACTTGTGTGGTGTGTCCTTATTTATAGGCGATACTATATATATTTGGTGATTCGGAAAGCAATTTTACGTTTTTAAGAAGACTTATGTGAAATGTATTTATCAAAAACCTAGTTACGATTAATAACAATGCCAAAAGAATGGTCAATATGAAAGTAATTAAAACATTTTTGGAATAAATCTTAGATTTTAGAAGAAAACAATTCAGATAACGGAAATAAAAATTTGAAAGTATTGAAGTCAAAGAGTAAGAATTTTTTTCATTTGATTTTCTCCTGAAGTTATTTTATTGAATTTGGAGCTTACATTGACAAAACTTTTTTTTTTTCTTTTAGAAAAGCCTTTGATAGTAAAGATCTATAACGATAGTTTTGCCTTGTTCTAAAAGCTTATAATAAACAAAACCTTCGATTTTCTATCGACATCTCAGGCAGATCGTAAGAACGCGTAAAGAATAGAAATGTACGCAAGAAATGCCTTACAAAGTCTACAAACTGTGTATTTCTTGAGAATGTTAATAAAAGTCCACACTGTAAATCAAACTTGGGAGAAAATAGTTTGGAATATCCTATCACATTCTCCGAAATAAAATAGTATAGTAATTCCGAATTTTAATTTAATCAGATCAGTGAAAGATGATCTGTGACAAAGTTCTGAACATTCAGTTTTAGTATTCTTTTAATCAAAAATTCTAAATACTTTCAAAAAGGGATAAAAATCGAAAGTGGATATTTGCTATTCCCTATATTGCTGATTCTATTCTTGAAAAATGATTTAATCTCTTGCTTCACTGAAATGATTTGGATCAAGTTCAGCTGAAAGAAATTCAACGAAATAGTTAACTTATCCAAGATATTATAAGGTATGGACATCGGAAAGAGGACATTCTAGTACCGTCGACTAAATAAAAGTTTCAGTTCAAAATTCCCTGAAGATACCTGAAGAAGACAGAAGGATACAGCGGCCGAAACGTTATGAATACCACAAACAAGATGTGGACAAACAAGGTGCGAAATGTTTGAATAATGTAAATTCATATAAGAATTTTAGTTGAATCTTACTCTACGTCAAAATGTTAATTTTTACCCTTAAAATAATCTCCCACTTCTTATTAATGTAGTAATTTTAATTTCAATCTCGTGCATACAGTAATCCTAAGTTAATCTTCGAAAATAGACAATTGATCATTATATAATTTTATTCTTTTGGAAATTTTAAACTAATCTTATATCTAATTTGGGCTAAATGATAATTTTAACCATAGACTAATCTATTAAACTCGCTACTTCATCCTTATACAATTTTAATCATATTATAATTCAAATATCAATCCATCAGTCCGTAGCCCTAAAGCTCTACCATTTTCGGTTCGATTGAAACGAAATTTTTAGTGCTTGTTCGAGTCATCCCAGAAAAATGTCGAAAAAATGTCAGAATTTTGCACTCAATCCATTTTTGTTTGCAAATTTAAATTTTTCGTCCAAAGTTACAATGAATGTTGTATAATTACTTAACATCTCCAATTTTAATTCTAAATTAAATGGGAATAATATTTTAGTTTGACAACAAATTCGTGACATTTTTCTTTCGAAGTTTTGGGCTTTGTCAATTCAAAATTTACGCTGAACCTTTTATGACAAAAACTGCTTTTATAAAGATAAATCCACTTTAAAGAGATTTACTAATAATATCATATATTATGAATATTTTAGTGGATATTCTTCTGTGAAAAAAAGAAGTTTTGAAGAGAAATATATTTATACGAATGCAAAGAAATTTGTATTTACATTCGTGTTTTTGTTTTGTTTGTTCATCTTAAATGATACTATCCAATTTATTATCGGTAACCAAACGTTTCGGCCGTTGAGGTTTCTGTTGAAAACGTTTTGGCCCTGATGATTATATTTTTACGAACGTTTTAAAGAACAAACCTTTATTTTCTAAGGAAAATAAAACGAATTATTTTTTTAGCGAGTGGTATAAATCATAAGTCTTTGTGCAACTTTTAGGGTGTGAAAAGTTATTATTAGAAAAAAGTCCAAAATTGCAACAGTTTCTAAGGAGAAATCGCTACTTTTCATTGCAGAAGACGAAGAGCTAGATGTATAGGGAAGGGTTGGATTCAAATAAGCCGTTATATATATATATATATATATATATATATATATATATATATATATATATTATTATTACTTCTTTTATCGTTCTTTTGAATAACCGTATTTCGATAGAAAGCAAGAATTTAGTTTACAAAAGTTAAAAATTAAATAGAAGTGCGTCCATTTTATTTGCCTTTTAGAATTAAAAAAAAAGAAAATTATTTATAAAAAGTTCGTAAAAATTTGAAAACAGTAAACAAACATGAACTATGTTATACATTTAGACATTATATAATTATTGATTTTTTTTTATTAAAAAATAATAAATGATTAGTTTTCTAAAAAGTAAAAAATAAAAAATTAGAAAACACTAAACAACATTTAATTACATTACTTATCTTTATGTTTTTATCACTGAAAAGTTGTTAAAAAATTTGAAAATACTTATTTAAAAAAACAATGATTAACATATTATACATTTGAATAGTATGAGTATGTTTGATTTTAAATTTCTGTTTGATTTTAAATTTCACTTATTGATTTTCATCTTTTATATCAAATCACGGACGGATTGTCCGAATCAAAACATTCTATAACTCAAAGGAACAAAGGCGTAGTAAATCTTCTGGTTTCAGGCAATTTTCCCCTAATTCTAAAATCGACATAATACTATCAAACTCTGTATCCTAACCTCGAACTAATCTCTCAATTTATGAACGTGGCTCTTATCTGCTCTTAATCAATCGGGTTTATTTCGTAACAAGAGAATGTCATGTTTATATATATATATATATATATATATATATATATATATATATATATATATATATATATATATAGTATTATTTGGTCCAGTTAAATCGGAGTTGGGAGTAATTCCATCAGGACAAGAAAACTATTCTAGAGTGAACATTTAAATTTTCCTGGTAAAGAGCTCAATGTAACAGACAATACAGACCAATAATTTCATTTAGAAAAAACGACAAACCAGTCACATTAGGATTATAAATTTATTTCTATCTTGTTAAGCGTTTATATATATATATATATATATATATATATATATATATATATATATACGTGGTACATTCAATAAGTTTCCAGACTTTTTTGTACTAGCATTTAAAATTGTCGTAGACTCTTGAAAATTCACTATGTTATTGCTATACATCTTATGAGATGACCGACCAAGTTTTATGATTTCAGCTTCAAAGGAACAGCTACAGCAGCAATTAGAATACACCCTACTAAAGCCTGATTGTCACAGCTGGTGAATTTCAAAAATATAATCTGGACGTGAAGACACTTTAGAAGAACGATATGCAATAAAATTCTGTTTTAAGCTTGGAAAAAATGCTGCCACAGAAACGTATGGAATGCTTCCGACTACTTTTGGACCATTTTGCATGAATCGAGCATAAGTTTCTGAGAGGCATAAGCGATTCAAGGAAGGCAGGGAGTCTGTAAGGGATGATGAGAGGTGTGGGAGAAGTAAAGAAGTCAATACACAAGAGTTGATTGGCCAAAGGGTTTGGGTTAGGGTTACTATGTTGAGGTTTTAAGGGAGTTTAGGAAGAGATTCCGTCGGAAGAGGCCAGCACTCTTCAAATCAGGTCAGTGGAATTTCCACCAGGACAATGCTCCAGTCTACAACTCCATCCTTGTCACAGACTATTTGGCCAAGATGGGCATCAACACAGTTCCTCATCCTCCCTAAAGTCCAGACCTTGCTCCCTGTGACTCTTAGTTATTCCCTAGGCTGTCGTTATGAGACAACTGAGGAGATAAAAGAGGTTGTGACGAAGGTCATTGACACGCTCACACAAGAGGACTTCCATGGGGCCTTCCAGAAGTTGTTGGAACAGTACAACAAGTGCATTGCCGCCGGAGGAGATTACTTCGAAGGAGACTAGAGTTTCATGTGTGTACTGCTAATAAAAGTGCCGTTACGAAAAAAAGTCTGGAAACTTATTTAATGATCCTCGTATATTAGCAGGTAAGCTGATTTTGAGTACTTCCTTTTGATGTATTGAATTCTTCAGTTATGGTTAAGAAAAAGTTGAATGCCTATAATACAGGCTAAAGAACAAGTTTTTCGAAGCAGCAAGGTTTATAAGATGTTCATGTTCAGGTGATTTGAGTACCTTTTAGCGTATTGGTCGGACCGGCCGTTGAACAGTTAAGACTACATTGATGCCCGAAGTAAAAAGTAGGCTTTTCTGCCAAGTATAAACAATCAGTAAGGTTTACATTTCATATAGCTTTAATTACAGTAAAAGAAAAAATGCGTCACAACTCACAGTACATAAATTCTTGTTATGTTGAGAACTACGTACCCACAGTCCAGTCAGTATACCTTAATGGGAACACAAAGGATAGAAATGAGCTTTGGATTAATGAAAAAAGATTATCTGATCTGAATAAGAATCATGTCAGGATACGTGTAAGTTTTTTGCCTACCACAAATAAAAATGTATATACTGATAATTTATCGCAAGCCTTTGAAAGTAGTTAAGTATTTTCCATTGGTTCTACTGGCTAATAATTAAGCCTAGATAAAAACCAGGATTTTTAATGCTGATTTTTAAGGCAACAGCAAGCCTCGTCATTTGGAACGTTAATGCTACGTAATTTTTCTGTAATCTTTTCGCACATCTTATGTTGCATGAACGTAAGATTTAGTAAATTACTTGGTAGTTTAAATATACTGATGGAAAATAAAATTGCTACTCTTTGAAGAACGAATTGAGAAGGGAGAGTGTAATATCAATCTCTAAAGTAGGCAGAGCCTGCATACCTGCTCGGAAAATCAGCATTCAAAATTTCGATTTTCACTTACTCTCAAATACCGATCACTTGTGGAGATAGGAAATCAACAGAACCACCAGAAATTATTGATTTGCTAAAGGATACATCAGATAAAGTGGAGGGTAGGAAGAGTGTTAGGCAAATCTCTAGAGTATGGAGAGTCTACTTGTTTGGAAAATCAATCTTCGAAACATTGGACTTTATGTGGGCTTGAACACCGACAAGTAGTTACGCTGGGAATTACGCTGGCCGCCTACAACAAATAATATTTCCTTACATAAAGAATGGTTTATTATTATTACTATTATTTTGTAATTTGAAAAGGGGTTTCAGAATTTTATTGAAAAAGGTTAGTGTATTTTGTATTGGATTTGGATTCATCCCCGATCAAACACCATGACGAGGGACTACAAAAGTCCAGAGATAGTGGATGGGTCTAGATAAAAAATAAACCAACCAAACAAACTCGAGGATGTACACACACACACACACACGGAGAAGGAGAGAAAGACAGCAAAGCAATGGATGAATGAATAGCACCAAAGTGGTGAGCATATTTGCGTTAAAGCAAGTGATGAGTTGGTGCAGTCTTGTATGACTTTGTCTGATGTCTGGGCCAGTAACTGCAATGACAACAAACCACGAATTCAGTGCACAAACAAATTAACACCAGCGTATACAAATTATTAAATTCTCGCTTCAAAGATGATAGACCAAATCGTACACATCTGTTCCAATCTGACTTGGTCGTTCAATCAGAAAACTCATTCGGAATTCGAATTTTTACTCGTTTTAAAATCTTACTGTGATTTATTTGTTTAAGACATTGTTCATTGAACGAGTTAAGCATTGGATTTGTAGAAAGACATTTACTTTTTTCGACTTTCAATCTTCTCGATTTTTCTTTTTAGGAAAAAGAAAAAGATAGACAAAAACAAACTAACTTTAAACAGTTTCAACATTTTTTGTCAGTTCTATTATTTTAGGTTGTTAAATTTTAGGCAAAAAATTGGCGCCGGCTTATACATAAGTAAGAAATTAGAAGAATATGAGAAATTAGAAGAATATGAGAAAACTTTGGCTTCAAAAATTAACTCTATAAATTAATGCTTTCATGACTATAAATCAAGAGTTGACTTTTATAGGAAATTAACTAATCTGAAACTGAGTAATTTTACAATTAAAGACTCTCTATTTCAATGGCGGCCTCTTTAATAGTTGTTTTTTATGCTGAGCTTTTATGTTGGTTCAGAAAGGATAGACAAAAGATCGTACTACAAAACCGAATATAATACCATCTTTTTTTTTTATTGGCTCTGGATAAAAAAAAGGCCCAAAAAACTATAATAAAATTTGAAAAAATTTCTCTTTTCACATCATTATTTATTTATTTATTTATTTTTTCCCACAAATTCCAGGTCGTTTTTACATTCTACATCTGTTAAGAAAGCGGCATGGGTCAGAAATACACAAAAAAAAAAGCATCTAAATAGATTCGTATTTTTTATGAATAATGAAACTGTATGAGTGAATTTGAATGGCGTCTTTTGTTAGCTTTCGCGGGTCTAATTGGTACGGTGCCATCTCCATCGGATAAACTATGGTATTTGCTGCTCGCCTCACCGAACGGGCAAGTGTGGCACAAGGCCTTTTTTTGGTGGGCCCGTGCGCTGGGCTGGAGCCCACACGCGTCCGGCATGGCCAAAAATACCTTCGCCCCCGTCGGCATTCACCTTATTAGGGGCACCTCAGGCGCCAGGTAATAACCCCCCCCGAAGGGGGTAAAAGCCTGGGGGACGGCCCCCTGAGGCCGGAGGAAATCTTCAGTGCCGAGATACACTCGGCCGGATCCGTACCGCAGTAAACACGGCCGGCCGAAGGACTACCCAGCAACTGGAGAGGTGCAGTATTAGGATACTGCTCTCCATCGGATAAACTACAAAGGATAGAAAAAAGCGAGTTCGAGCTTTATTTTCGATCTATGATGTCAATGGTCGTAGAATGTGAAAACAACCTGAACTGTGGGATTAAAAGCGAGAAAACGAGATACAAAAACTTAGTCGAAAATTAATAATTGTGATAATGCTTCACCTGAGACGGACAGTAAATTCAAATCCCAATTTATTCGAAAGTGATTGTGTAAACTGTGTTACAGTAAGTAATCTTTATTGGCAAAGTCTCCGCACTTTTGAGGAACATTTCATGTACCAATGCTGCGTGCAATCTTGAACAAGTCCTGGCGGCAACACCCCACAAGACACCAACTGTACGGCCACCTGCCTTCTATCACGAAAACTATTCAAGTTTGACGAGCCAGACATGCAGGACACTGCTGGAGAAGCAGGGACGAACTCATAAGAGATGTACTCTTATGGACCCCCACACATGGCCGTGCAAAAGCAGGACGACCAGCACGAACATACATTCAGCAGCTATGCGATGAACGATAGGGAGGAGTGGCGAGAGAGGGTGAGGGATATCCGTGCTACCAGCGCGACATAATGATGATGATGATTATATATACTCGTGTATAGGTCGGCTTTTGAAGATCTAATTTTTGGGCCCAAAAATTAAGCAACGATTAGCTTTAAAAATTGTCGATAGATTAATGGTTTTTGTGCATTGACTTCTATTCAAATCTATACGATATTTGTCTTTTTAAAAAAATCACCCGTTCTTCCCATTTTATATTTCTGTGAGTTAACTTGTTTTCTATTGTCTTCTATTTTTTTAATTAAAAATATGTACATTAAGAATATCTTTCTTTCTTTTTTTTAATTATATCATAGCATTTTACACTCACATCTGAAATATTTTCATTCATTCATTATTTTTATATCTTTTTATTTTTCAATCTGCGGCTCGCTTTTAAGTTCGTTCTTTTATTTACCCTCGGTAATTTAAAAAAATCCCATTTTCATTCTGAAGATTTCAAAACTTGACGCTATTTTCCCTTCGTATCAAATATTCTCTCCAGCCTTTTATTTTTACGTACAAATGGTCGAGTCTTTCTTTGGTTGTATTTTAAAAATTTCTTTGTCTTTTTCTGTTTTTTTATTTTCAACTCATTTGTCCCTTTATTATTATTTAAAAAAAAAATCCGTTCTAGTGGTTCTCTCCGTTTGACACTCAAGTATTCTAAATCATCCTTTACTTTAATCGTTTCATTTTTGCGTCCCCTTTTTCGATTAAAACGCGTAATGTGTGACTAGAACACAATAAATGGGTGAAATCAGAAACACACTTCACCAGCCACACGACCATTACCCGGAGACAAAACACTTGACAAATTCAAACATTACCCATCCCCCCTCCATTTTGTTCCAAGCTCAAATCTAAAAGTTACTCATCTATTTTGTTTCGGTTTTGATCGCTCTGAAATTTTCACGAATCATTTCATCTTCATAAATTTTATTTTTAGTCAGTAACATTTTTTTATTAAAAAAAGTATTAAATAGGGAGGTTCAGAAAACAACACATCATCAAGTCTCTTTCCAACCCCCCCTTTGAATTTTTGTTCAACTCAGATCTCTAAATGTTGAACCGATTTTTTTTGTTTTATTTTTTATTAATTGTTTTATTTTATTATCGATTTTCTGAATAAGATCTTGTGTATGCGCGTCTGAGTTGCGTAGAAGCACATGTGCGTGTATCTGTATTGTGCATACTTATGTTTATTTATAACCGTAGGCCTTTGTGCGACCGCCAATTAGTTTAGAAAGTTGTTGTTTGTTCACATGAAAAGTGCGTATTTGCTCGCTCTTAAGTATTTGTTTTACGCCTTCGTTTGGCCGGGCATTCTTCAACATTGGCCTCTCTCTTCCTGCCTTCGACCCGATGCGCTTCATTTCAATAGCAAGAATGTTTACCTTGCTGCCATTTCCTCCTCCTTCACAAAGGAACTCTCTTGCTACAACGACATAAAGCCCAAGAAGTCAGTCGAATCGAATCGACTGTAAAGAACCTGAACAAATTTTCACCGGGCAAGTCTCACACCAGCAAATTCGATGACATTTATCCGGGAGTTTAGATCATGGACAAAAAAATAAAATAAATAACGAACGAACAAGTTAAAAAACAACAACAACAAAAACAAAACAAACTTTTAAATATGCATAAAACAATTTTTAACGAAAAGAATTCTTTTACTTCTTTAGATACACTCTTATAAAGTATATAAAATTGAAATGTTATGTAGTTACTTGCATAGTACCCGTCATAATTGACAGGATTATTTATGTATGGGATAGAGACTTTTAGTTAGGTGGTGGTATCAGGTTGACCAGTTAAGAAAGCGGCTTGAGTAAAATTCTTTCAAATTGCTCGACTAAACAAAGAAAGCAAAGAGAAATAAGTGGAAAGTGTTAGGGAGAAAACTGAAGTAAAGGAAATCATTATGGGAGAATGAAAAAAGATATTGAAAAAGTTTATTTATGTAAAGATAGGATAGAGTAAATACAGAGCTCAGAGTATCAATGATACTGAACAATCTTTATCTATAAAAATAGCAAACTATATTATATATAAAGATTGTTATTGGTCCAACGAGGGAAAAGTAAATGAAAAGGTCTGCAAGTGATTTAAAATTTGGTATTTAGTTTTTTCTTTTTTCTTCATTTTATCTTTTAAAGTTGCAGGTGCTTTTTAAAGTAAAAATTGTTTCGATAGGTTATTTTGTTTGTGTTTATTCCCAGTTTTGTGTCTGTGAATATACAATTGGAGTCAATTGTCTGCGAAGACCTTTCGTCTATATAAATGCTGTTTTTAAATGTTTTTATGTATATATAATTATGTATTCTGTGTGTGCACACAGAGAGAACACACACACACACACACACACACACACACACACACACACACACACACACATATATATATATATATATATGGATTGGGTTGATATTTGTTTTTCTTTGTTCTTTCTCTCTAGTCTATCTGAATGTTTTTAAGTATATATATATATATATATATATATATATATATATTAAAAAACTGTGTGTGCACACGTATATATTTATGTACACTTAAGTATACATGCAGATATATGTTTTCAAGGTTTATTGGGTGGATTTAATGCGTGTAAGTATACGTCTGACCTCATGCATTTATGTATTTTTAAATTTGTGTGTGTGTGTGTGTGTGTGTGTGTGCGCGCGCGCGCATACATGTAGTTAGGCTCTGTGTAATGTTGGTTTGAATCTATCTATGAAGTCTTTTTTCTTTTATTTGGAGTAATGAGTAGTTATCGGTCTGTTATATTGGCATTATTTTAAAGACTCCCTTGCTGCATTTATAAAGGTGTTTTGATTCATGAAATTTCCTATTTTCTGGAAATTTAATGCTGCTTTTATGTGTAGAGACTCCATTCTTCAGTGCTTGCGAGCAGCTTATGTATATCTTGTTGCAGTTTGTGCATTTTATTACATAACCTTTATTTTTTGAATTGCAGCTTAAATTTTTATTTATTGTGAAAGTTGTTTTTTTTTTTTTTAAGGTAAAGGACTACATCTCTGCAGAGAGAGAGAGAGAGAGAGAGAGAGAGAGAGAGAGATCGAGATCGAGATCGAATTAGCCGAAAAATACCATTAGAATAACTACGAAACTGAAAAAAACCATGGCAACGAACAACCCTTAGCACATGTCTCAACATGCAACAAAAACAATCCAGAACAATTCTATAATTCAACACAATCCATATACCTCAAATATCTCGTGTAATTATCATTATTTTTTTTTAGTTCTAAATCAACAAGTACCTGCCTCTGAGATAGAAATACGAACTAATAAAGACAACTGTTATTGAACTTCTTTTGATTCTGATGGAATCAGGTTAGTGAGTGTTGATATAAGCCTATTTTCCAAAACCGATGTCCAAATACAAAATCCTCCTTTTAAAAAATAAACATCAGCAATATATCTTTAATAAATTTAGCCAATGCATCTTTTTTAAAACTGAAAAAACTAAAATGAAAATTAAATACACACACACATATAAATGCGGTAGTCACGAACACAACAGCCACAACAAGTACTGTGACTAGTAGTCACACCACATTGGGCTTCGTGACTAGCATAGGACTACATCTATATGTCAAGAAAAGAAGGCGGAAGAGGACTCTCCAGCATTGCGTAGAATCAACGATTCAAAAACCAGAGAAATATACAAACAAAAAAAAAAAAAAAAGAAAAAAAAAGAAAGAAGGCCAAGAAAGACTAATTAGATCAGCCAGCATCAACTATATCAATCGAAATAACTAAAGGGTAAACATCTAATAACAAAACCTAGAAAGCAAAAATGCGGGAAAATCAATTGTATAGATACTTTAAGCAGCAAAGAAAATTGTAGACGAGATGGTCAAGAAGAGGAAACATCAAAAGACAGCAGCTCAAAATAATGCGATAAGAAGTAATTAGGTCAAAGCAAAAATGAATGAAACATTTAATAAGATAAAAGCAAGTGCAACAAATTGGTCCAAAAGGATTACACGACTAGACACAACTGAGCGGGAAATGTTTCTACAGGAAATTATGCAAGAAATTAAGACTGATAGATGGTATATGCACAAACTAGAATATATCCTAGAGAATTAGACACTGAAAATTCTCTTGAAATTTGAGATAGAAACTGATCATTTAATTCCGGCCAGAAAACCGGTCCTTGTGTTAATTAACAAGAAAAATCGTCTTGTAATTTTGTGGACCTCTGAGTGAAGAAAAAAACGCTTGGATCTTGCCAGAGAGCTGGAAAAGCTGTGGAACATAAAGGTGATATTGTAGTTGGTATGTTTAGAACGATCTCTGAGGGCCTGGAAAGGAGACTGGAGGAATTAGGGATCTGATGTAGAATCAAGATAATCTTGAACACAGCACTGTTAATTTCAGCTAGAATATTTAGAAGAGTCCTGGGGACTTGCTAAGACTTGTTGTCACTTTGACTTCAGGGAAAGACCATCCGTTAAAAGTGGTGGGGAAAACAAGCAGGAAAATAATGATAATAGAGTTTTGTTAAACAATCACACATGATCACATCAGTCATATTCAATGAGAATACTCGTCATTCCAGTGTCCACAGAGAGAATGTAGCAAAACGGTGTAAAAGGAGAGAAAAGAAAAACTATTTCATCTTTTCTTCTCATCCTATTTTGTGTCTCTAACCAGCGTCCCAGTCTTTTCACTCGATCTTTTATCGTTCATTTTCCACACTTTACGGGGAAACTCCTTTTAATCATTACCTCAGCGGGAGCCATGACACAAGAAATTTTAATCGACTGTCAATCAAACGACTCATTATTTGAAAATTCTTGGGAAAGGAAGGACGCATCATAAAGTTTGATGACATCAACATTCAAATTAGAGAGACTTCTTGATCCCATTCAACTTTCTGAATGACCACGAAGGTATTTTATTAAGTTATTTGTAATGTCCGCTGCATTTATATTTAATAAGTTTAGATTAGTAAATATAGTCTTGCACACACTCACAAATGAAGTGAAGGTAGAACTAATTGCAATAGTTTTTAGTTGAATATTGATAGTTTAAAAACCGAAAAAAATATGGCGGCGTAATGGAAATTGGTGAAGAATAAAATATAGCTAAAAGCTTATTTTAGAGACGCATCTACGGGTGAAACTTTTCAGGGCCATCAGGTAAGATATTTTCACTGTAAGACAGGACATCACTGATAAAGGTGGGGGGATCAAATCTCGCCAGAGGTTTCCTCAGTATTTTCCGGTCAACGTTGCTTACTTAATGGTCGTGAAATTGGTTTGGTTGTGACTTATAGTATATCAACCATTGTGTGTTATTCAATGCCAAATCCAGTATATATATATATATATATATATATATATATATATATATATATATATATATATATGATTTGTAAGTGAATAGTTTGAAGGTAACATTTTTAAACAAGCCAGGGCTCATTTATTTGCATACAGTTAAATGGTTTCAAACATTGCAATCTAACACTAATAATTCTATTTGAATAAAGGTAAATGGTTTCAAGTATATGATAAAATAGTTCTATCTGACCTATAGATGGCACTCTAATATGTGCTATCACTCCGGGTCAGAGTGGAACTGAGAATAATGGCAATGAAGAGGTGCTCCACATTCCTTAAAGCTCCAGAACTGGATCCTCACCATCAGATACAGTTTAGTGTCATTCATCTAACCCCTCTATAGAGGTGCAGTCGGCGCATTCTACAGCCCCACCCCAGCCGACTCTAATTAAAAAGTGGGAAGTCGTGATAAAAAGCTACAGAAATAAGATGAAATAAATATTAGTAAAAACATGAATAACCATTGCTATTAAGTTGTTCGGAAAATACTGTCCGATTTTTTAAATAAATTTTATCCTTGAATTTATGAATTTAAACAAAGGATCTCACCTCTGTGAAAAATATGACCCCTGAATGTCTTTGCATATCTGTCATCGATTAATAACGTTATTTGTGCGATATAACGCTAAACGTTTTAGTTCCAAGAAATCTTTAAATTCAGTTTTAAGTTTGTTAGAAAGGAATGTTTTTTAGCGTAAAAAAGTGTCCAAATGCTTGAAAAATGATAGTTGGTGGGTGAGAGATCAAGAAAATAAGAGGAATGGAGCAAAGTTTCATGCAACAAATTTGAGAATTTCTACAGTTTCATCCTGGCAACATGTGGTCGAGTAGTGTCATCCTGGCAATATGTGGCCGAGCATGAAGCAAAATTTTACCCAAGCTTGAAAGTAAACACATCCTTTCTTTTTTCATGTTCATGATTCGGGCTATCTAACCTTCAAAATCAAATTCTAAAAGAAGTGACAGAAAATTAACAAAGAGCACACCTTAATCATTTGGAAGTTTTTTCATGACTATAATTAAAATATTACAACATTCTTTTAGTCGTTTATACTAAAATCGGACAGTATTTAAAGAACAATATAAAAGTACTGATTTGTGTGACAAGCTTACTAAGTATTTTACGCTCTAAGTATTTTGTAAGTTTAGCCTAGTTTATCACAAGGCCACAAAATAGGGTGATCTTGCGAGAATCGGGCTCACTACAGTGGAATAAAAAAAAAGAAAAAGAAAAAATGAATTGTACCTACCATTATCGATGCATTTTAAACTGTTCCGAAGAACCTTGCAACATGTGAGTAGAATGGTACATCTCAGGATAAAAAGAAAATAATCCAGCATCACTCAAATAAGCAAGAATACTGAGGTGAATGCTGGAATAGTTGAGGGAATTGTATCTGTGTTAATTATCATTGAATTAATGTATATGAATTTGATAGTGGAGTGTTATAATTTTCATTATAATTTTGAATCCCGCGGCCAAAAAAGGAAAAAAATCAAAAAGTAATCCCACCTTAAAGAAAAAAAATGAATAAGCCCCAGCCCTGATTGTGAATAGTAAAGTAATAAGTCTGGCCAAAAATATGAATAAAATCAATGACAACTTTAACTATTCACTTGAAGATAACAGAAGACTTGAAAATCGTAAGTCAGCAAATATTTAAGTTTTACTCTGTCAGTTTTCAAATTTCGTATCTGTGTTGATTATCGATAAATTAATGTGGGTGAAGCTGGTTACATATAATTAGAATCTTACAGTCTTCTTCATTGATAACCTTCAAAGGAAGAGTAGGGTTGAAAAAAGTGTTATCGGTAAAATGTTTTGAAAGCGAAGTAACAGAACAAATGGGTGTAATATCAAGCCACAAATTTAAGAATAAAGGGCTATGTGGACTTATTTTAAGTTAAAACTTAATTGTTTTAAAGATGTAAGTATTCCCTCCTTTTACTAATATTTTGTGTCCTGCTGAAGTATCTTCCCTCCCGTTGAAAAATACCAAGTCATATCTGTGACAGGAGTACAGGTAATAATCAGCCCCTGGGTCTGGTATAGCCATGTTATAATACCGATTAAAAATATCTAATCCAAATCCAAATCAACTAGATCTGATTTTAGATCTGAGTGTCATGATCAACAGGTCGCTCTTCTGGTAGCCAAAATGGGGGACCTGATAGTATCCTGCGAATGTTGGCTGTCCTAATTTCCGGTACACAACCGACGAAAGTAATTACTTAGCGGAGAGACCCTAACGGAAAAATGGATGACAGCAAAAATGTACTTCACTTTAATTTCAAGAGCAATCCTATACAAAGAGTATATAGAAAAAGAACGATTGATATTTGAACAGAATCCGCTAAATTTTATGCAACAAGCTAAAAAAACCATTACCCTAATCGAAACATACAATACTGAAAACCAAAACACCATAGACCCCAGTACCACAAAACTAATGTTAACCTAAGAAGATAATAAATTTTGAGTTAATGAAGAAAATCATAACTGAAAAGAAGACTACATTACCATTCCTCAAGAGCCAAGACGGGAAAAAAAGTCAAGAGAGAAACTGAAAAAGGAAATAGATTATTACCAAATATTCCAAAACGCAAAATCACCAAACTAAATAAGCTAATTTATACAAGAGTGAAACTAGTCAGTGATGAGATCGGTATTCCACGAGGAAACCCGAACAAAAATACTTGGATAGGAAATTAGACTAGAAATACAGGTGTAGAAACTGAGATAAAAACCGAAAGTGCTAAAGAAGGAAAAACTCAAAGATAGATTGGGATGAAAAGATTAAAAGAGTAGACAAGTCTGAAAATACAACTTGAAGTGATAAATCAAAAGATATTGGCGAAAGAAGGGAGACTCAAAAGATACCAGGACAGGTTCAAGCAATAGAAACAAAACAGGACTTTCCAAAATAATGAAAAAAAGTTCGATCTCCAAATCGTTTGAGAATTCATGAAGACAAACCAACACTCGAATGCAAAGGAAATAAAATGATTTTGGAGTAAAATATGGGAACAGAAAACATAACAGAAAACCTGAATGGATAAATAACACGAACAAAGAATTATAAGAACTCGAACAAGGTTTTGAGGCAGATATAAACCTGGATTGGATTACAGTAACGTTCAAGAAAGTACCAAATTGGAAAACAGCAGGCTATGATGGCATACACGGATTCTGGTTTATAAGAATTCATGTGTATCTGTGACAGGTTAGCTCAACAACTGAGTCAATGGCTAGAAGAAGCAAGAATACTCGAATGGATGACAAAAGGAAAAACTAACCTTATCCAGAAAGAACCCCCTCCCCCCAAAACCCATCAACAGCAACTAAAAACCGATAACATATCTACTTAGGTTGTAGAAATTCTCGATCGTAGAGATTAAAGAAGAGATCTATTTATTCGCTTGTAAGCTGTCGACTATTTTCGGAAGAACAAAGGATGCCGCAGGTGAGCAAGAAAAACAGGTGGCCTACATAGATCATCAAATCTTCAAGGAAACCTAAACGAGGTAAAAAAAATGTAGCGATGGACAGACTGCAAAAATGTCGACAATTTGGTCCCACAGGGTTAGATAATAGAATGTCTGAAAATGTACAAAATATCCGACGACGTCATAAACTTCATCATGGAAGACATGAAAAGCATGAAAATAGAATTAACTGTCGAAGGGAAAACCCTAGCGGAGAGGAAAATTCAGAGACGCATTTTCATGGGAGATGCGCTCTCGCCACTACTATTTGTAATCGAATTGATGCCACTCAGTTACATTCTTAGGAAGTACATTGGGGGCAACAAATTAACAAAATCATAAGAAACAATTAATTAGCTTATATACATGGACGACATCAAATTATTTGCAAGGGATTTAAAATAGTTGAACACTTTAATACAAAGGATAAGAATATACAGCCAGGATATAGAAATGGAATTTGCCAAAGAAAAATGTTCCATGCTAATAATGAGAAGCAGAAAACAATAGATAACAGAAGGAATAGAACTACCAAATCAGGAAAGAATTAAAAACACAAGGAGAAAAGGAAATTACACGTACTTGGGAAGCGGACACCATTGAACAAGAGAAGAAGAAATAAAAAAAATTTAAAAAATGAGTATCTCAGTCGAACGAGAAAACTTCTGGAAACCAAACTTGCAGCAGGAATCTCATCAAAGGGACAAACACCTGGACAGTTCCCTTTGTAAGATACTCGGGATCAGTCATGAAATAGACGAGGAAAGAACTTCATTAAATGAACCAGAGGACAAGAAAACTAATGACGATGCACAAAGTCTTACATCCGAGAGATGACATAGACAGACTATGTGTCGAGAAAAGAAGAAGGAAGAGAACTTATCTAGCATTGAGAATTGCATAGATTCATAAATACCGGGAATCGAGGTGTAGATTAAAAAGATTAAAGAAAGACTAATCTCAACAGCCAGTAACAGCAATGGTAAAGGAAGACTTGACAGAAAAATAACAAAATCGACGAAATAGAAAAGGGAAGAAAAGCATATGGAGATTTCAAGCGACAAACTGATGGAACTTCACACGAGAAAAGCAGGACATGGCTGAGTAAGGGAAATCTCAAAAGAGAAACTAAATCTCTTCTAATAGCAGCACAAAACAACACCATAAGAACTAATTATATTAAAATGGAAATATACGACAGAATAACAAGTGTAGATTATGTAGAAAAAAAGCTGAGACGATAAATCACATAATAAACTGATTTAGTAAACGAGCAAAGAGAGCGTACAAGACCAGGCACGACTGAATGAAGGAGGTGATCCAATGAGAATTGCGCAAGGGATTGAAGGTAAACTTACTACCAAATGGCATATGCACAAATCAGAATCCACCAGAGCCAAGAATAAAAAATTCTCTGGAATGTTGAGATACAGATGAATCATCTAAGTAAGTAAATTTGGCGACCCCCCAGACGAGGGTGACTCAAAGGCTCCCTTTTTCAATAGCTACCACACCGAGGTGTAAGGGAGGGCACTACTCCATTCTCTGTATTGCTCTACTTTACTCTTGATCCTTACCTTATAATGCTGAGTGTTAAGCAAGACGGCATCAAGTACAATTTTTTTAGTCTTTGGTATAACTCGACCTGGGATTGAATCCCGGTCTCCTGGACCATTGGCGAACACTTTACACATTTGGCCAATCACCTAATCCTGAAAAAAAAAGACTAGACGAAGTGTTAAATAACAACAACGAAAAAAAAACAAACAAACAAAATTTGCCATTTGGTGAATTTTGCCGTTCTAGTTGTCCAGAGAGAAGAAATAGAAGAAACCAAAAAGATAAACAAATTCTTGAACCTTTGAAGAGAATTGAAAATTTTGTGAAATATGAAGATTAACGTAAAAACAATTATAGTTGGTGCCCTTGGAAATTCCTAAGAGTTTGGAGAAAATACTGGAGGAATTGAAAATCAGTGGGTGAAGTGAAACCATCCAGACTACAGCATTGCTGTGATCCGCTAGAATATTCAGAAGAGTTCAAGAAACCTGAGGAGACTTGTTGTCACATAGACTTCTATAAAAGACAACCAGCTGGTATAAAAAAACTCGTGAGGAGTGAAATAATAATGATGATGATGATAATCAATTCAACTGCACACCAAAAGAAATAGACATAAAAGATAAAGCAAGAGAAACAGCAAAGACATAAAGAAAGAAGCAAAAACCTAAGGACTAAACCCATTAAATCGCATTGGAACTATACATTGATGATACCCACTAAAAATTAGAAATGATGATATAGATATAGTGAAGATTAATCAATGGCTGAAAAGGGTTGGACTAAAGGGGGAGACAGAGGGGTTAATAATAGCAGCACAGTGTTAAAGCTTACCAGCGGGAAACTATCAGAAAAAGATAATAAAAAACGGATCAAACCCAATATATAGATTAGGCCATAAAAAAAAAACTGAATCCATCGACCACTTAACGTCTAGTTGCTTAATAGAATATAAAGAGAGGCATGAAAAAGATTGGACATTATATTCATTGAAAAATATGTAAATACAATGGAATATATGATTGTGAAAAATGGTATAAACACCAATCAGATCGAGTAACAAAAGCATAAAGAGCATCTATTCTCTGAGACTTTAGAATTCAAACAGATAGAAAAATAATCAGCAATAGACCAGATATAGTTGTTAAGGACTATTAAAAAAACATGCCTTCTAATTGATATTCCAGTTCTAACAGATAATAGAATATCAATCAAAGAATATAATGAGTAAATAAAATGACCTGAAAATAGAAATTGAATAAAGGTGACGCCTTAAAGCTACCACCGTGCCAGTAATACTAGGATCACTAGGTATGATCAAGAAAAGGGCTGATAAACACATTAACAAGATACCTGGCAGCCTCAGCCAATGCGAAATACAAAAAAAAAAATGCACTTTGCGGAACTGCAAGAGTATTATCAATGTGACTGAAAAATATCACCCCAAAGAGGCTGCAAAAAACATAAATACGTAGCATGTATATAATCACTACCTTCTTTCATGCTAGGTCTTGGGTAAAGATCTGGTGAAAGATTGTAAGAAACCAAAAAATAAAACAGAAAATTCAGCAATAATAATAATAATAATGAAATTGCTGACTATGCATAAAAGGCCTTATACAAGTCAGATGACACAAAGTGACTCAATGAATCAAAAAATTGGAAGAAGACGATTCTCCAGTATTGAGGATTGTATTGATGCATCGATAGAAAGACAAGAGGAATAAATTAAAAAGAAAAAAAGAAAGACAAATTACAACAGCAATCAGTAACGGCAATGGCAACATTAGAACAAACAGAAAAACAACAACAACAACAACAACAAAAAACAAACTAGGAAACAAAAATGGGAAGAAACACAATAATATGGATACTTCAAACGATAAAATGAACAGATTGCACATGGGAAGATCTGGACATGGCTAAGAAAAGGAAACTTAAAAAGAGAAACTGAATATCTTTTAATTGCAGCAAAAAATAATAAGAACCAGTTATATAAAAGTGAAAATTTATGACGTGCAAATAAACGCTAGTATAGGTTATATGAAGACAGTGATCAAATAATAATAATAATGATGATAATAACAATAGGACGCTGAAAAGGATCCAGAGGCACAGCAGAATTATTTTACATAGACCAACACATTCTAAATGAGATCAAGCCCAGACGGAAAAATCTAGCTATGGCCTGGATTAACAACAAAAAGGCATATGATATAGTTCCGCATAGCTGGATAATAAACAGCCTCAAAATGTACAAAATATCACATGAACTTTATCGACAAAACCATGAAAACCTGGAAAGTGGAATTGACAGTCGGAGGAAGAAGCTTACTGAATCAAAGATCCAAAGAGGTATTTTACAAGATGTTCTATCACCCTTAATATTCATAATTGCTCTGATGCCACTCAACCACATATTCAGAAAATGCACAGCTGGATACAAACTTAGTAGATCACAGGAAAAAAATCAATCACCTAATGTACATGGATGACATCAAACTATTTGCAAAAAATGAAAAAGAACGGGAAACTCTAATACGTGCAGTTAGAATATACAGTCAGGACATAGGAATGGAATTTGGCATAGAAAAGTGTGCCATGCTTGTAACGAAAAGTGACAAACGACATCTAACTGATGGAATGGAACTACTAAATCAAGACAAGATTAGAACACTCGCAGAAAACGAAACCTACAAATACTTAGGCATCTTGGAGGATGACACCATCAAACAAGTGGAAATGAAAGACAAAATTCAAAAAGAATATCTCAGGAGAACAAGAACACTACTCGAGACAAAACTCTCCAGCAAAGACCTTATCAAAGAATGAATACCTGGGCTGTACCACTCGTTAGATATTCCGGACCCTTTCTCAAGTGGACCAGAGACGAACTTAAACAAATGGACCACAGAACAAAAAAAAAACTAATGACAATGCATAAGGCATTACACTTCAGAGAGGACGTTGACAGATTATATGTTTCAAGAAAAGAGGGGGGAAGAGGACTTGTCAGCATTGAAGACAGCGTTGACGCATCGATACAACGACTCGATGGAGGACTGATTACAGGCACCAGAAACGATAATGATAACATGATGGACAACAGAATGACAATAACTAGGAAACAAAAAAGGGAAGGAAAGCAACTCCATGGACGTTTTAAACGACTAATAAATAATATCTCACACGACAAAACCTTGACATGGCTAAGAAAAGGAAACCTTAAGAGAGAAACAGAATCTCTCCTAATAACAGCACAAAACAACGCCATAAGAATCAGTCATATGAAAGTGAGAATAGATAAGACGCAACAAAATAGCAAATGTCGACTATACGGTGGCAGAGATGAAACCATCAATCACATAATAAGCGAATGCAGCAAATTATCACAGAAGGAGTATAAGACTAGGCACGACTGGGTCGGCAAGGGGATCCACTGGAAGATGTGCAAGAAATTGAAATTTGACCATACAAACAAGTGGCATATGCACAACCCAGCACCTGTCCTAGAAAATGACACACATAAACTCCTATGGGACTTTGACATACACACGGATCACCTAAATCTCGGCCAGAGACCAGACCAAATAATAATCAACAATAAGAAGAGAACTTGCAAAATTGTCGACTTTGCTGTCCCGGCTGACCACAGAATAAAACTGAAAGAATGTGAAAAGAAGGATAAGTACCTTGCTAGGGAATTGAAAAAAACTATAGAACATGAAGGTGACAATTATACCAATTGTAATTGGTGCGTTTAGAACAGTAACTAAAGGACTATTAAAGTGACTGGAGGACTTGGAAATAAGAGAACGAGTTAAGACCATCCAAACTACTACATTATTGAGAACGGTCATAATACTGAGAAGAGTCCTGGAGACTTGAGGAGACTTGCTGTCACTCACACTCCAGTGAAAAACCATCAGCTAACGTTGATGTGAAAAACTCTAATGAGTAAATAATAATAATAATAATAAGCGAATGTAGCGAACTAGCACAACAAGAATACAAAACTAGGCTCGATTGGGTATGGAAGGTGAGATCTATTCGGAATTTGGCAAGAGATTAAAATATGATCATGCCACCAAATGGGTATGCACAAATTAAAATCCGTTCTAGTGGATGAATTGAAGTTTGATATTCAAACTGATCACCTAATCTCGGACAGAATTCCACACCTAGTGTTAATGAACAAGAAAAAAAAAAAAAAGAACGTGGATTTTGCTGTGCCGGAGTAAGAATAAAAGAAATCAAAAACATAGACAAGTACTCGAAACTTGCTTGAGAGCTAAAAAAACTTGAGGAACCTGAGCGGGAAAGCGATATGAATTGTAATTGGTGTATTTGAAACGATTCACAAGGATTTTGAACAGGAGGAATTGGAAATCAGAGGAAGAATCGAGACCATTAGGATCGGTTAAAATACGCAAAAGAATATCCTGTAGACTTTTCAGGAGACTTGCTGTTATTCAGACTCCTGGGAAAGACTACCTGATAATGGTTGCATGAAAAACACCATAATGTTGATAATAATAAAAATAATTGAAGAAAAGTTTAGAAACACGCATATATATATATATATATATATATATATATATATATATATATATATATATTAATCCCTTTAGACATCTTTGTGTTAGTTAATGATGTTGAGTAATGATTAGTAAGTTCGTCGAATAAATCATTATAACTGCGTCCAAGATTCGACATTCACTTTGCTTTTGTGCTAAACTAATTTGAGTTTAGCAAATACTGAGGTGTACTTTAAACCACATCAAATACCAGGGTTTATTTGAGCTTAGACATTGACCGGTTGTTATTAGGATGTGTCTTGAAAATCAGGGTTTACTTAATTGTGAGATAAAGAAGTTATTTTTCTGAAAAACCATAAATCGACTTGGTTTCTAATTATGCAGCTGGACGATGCAGAGTCAAAGGAACTGAGTTTTAGTCAAATTAAAGAAGAAGGAAGCGAATCGGTCAATTGAGACATTTGAGCAAATTATTTGTCTGAAGAAAATTACAGTAAATATTCCTTAAATAAAAGCCAATAGGAATGATTAATATATTTCAAGATACGTGTGTTTTTGAGAAGGAGAATTATTACTGGATTTGTACGGACTTTAACTCGTTTTTTGTGTTGCTCTTTTTGTACCACAACGTTTCAGCCGACCCATTCAATAGATTTATTTGGGTATACAGAATTTTTTGTTTTCTCTTTGCTGCTACATACTGGTCTGCATGAACTAGAAAAAGAGACCTTTTCTCTTTACAGACGGAAATAATTTGTCAAACTAGAAAAGTAATTTCCTTGCACGGAAATAAGAGTAAATAAATTAGTTAAAAAATGCCGATCGATTGTATATAATGAAATGTGTGTATTACTAAAATCATGAAACCCCCTTTTCGGCGTGTTAAACTATGAAAAAAGAATAAATAATTATACACATCTGAATATGCATGAAGGAAAAAACATCCGAAATATTGAATACCCAGAGTATCGAAAGTAAAACGTTTTTTTATTTTTATCTTCACAAATGCATCGAGTTGTTCTCCTTCATTTGCTTCCCTTTCTCTTTATATAAAAAGTCATCAGTATTTCCAAGTTCTTTCATCTTAATCATTTTAAATCACTTCGTTTCCACTTTTTTTTTTTACTTCCCATCCACAGTTTTCTTTCAGCCATTTTTTATTCTTTTATCTATGAAACTTTTTAAAGCTTTAATCTTCTCTCCTCTCTCTCTCTCTCTCTCTCTCTCTCTCTCTCTCTCTCTCTCTCTCGTTTCACTTTTTCTGCATCTCTTGAAGTGTTTCTTTCAGCTTTGAGCCAATTCAGCACAAAAAGCGATGACAGTCAAACACGCATCACTTCCGTCATGTCGGAAGTAGGGCTGATTAAACTGCCGGAAATCACCAATCGTGAAAATGGCGATCACAGTATTGAACGAATGCGTGCTGAAGCGGAAGTCACGTGACACCTGTTTTAGGTTGAAAGTAATTACTCAGAGAGAATATAATTGAAACTTAAAGAAGTAACAACGAAACTGGTGGTGAGCAATGAAAGTCGCAACTCAAATTCTTTACCTATTGTTTTTCAATGATTTTGGTAAATTTTGTTTCGTCAGCAATTTTTATGCAATCGGTAATCCCATTAGTTTGTATTATTATGAATGATACATATAGATACGTATAAAAGTAAATTTGTAAATACTGAACTCCGAATTAGTAATTAGTCATGACAGATCTGCATGAGAAAGTGATGTGGGTGTTAGTATATGTTTACGAATTTTAATATGAATCTATGTCTATCCAACGGATGCATAAAAAGGGCCCTTCTGTAAATGGAAAAAAATGTTGCATAACAATAATAAAAGCAGACAGAATAACAAGGTAGTTCTAAATGAAGTGTTCTTGAAATAGAATTTTAGATGTCGTTCTTTAGTAAATCATCTTTTAAAATTAATTCGAATTTCCACTCAACGAAATTCTTGATGCAAATTGAATTCTTAAGTAGAAATTCTGTTTGACGATTTCAAAATGTTATCTTCTTTACTCCACAATGAAAAGGATTGTTTAGAAAAGAAGAAAAACCGATTAAAAATGCATAAGATGATAAAAAGAGAGTGTATGTCGGGTTCAATGGAATGGAAGAAAATGTTATGAAAATTTTAAAGCAAATCGAAATATTTACAGATTATCAATAATTCGATTTCTTAATTTCTAGCGTCTAAAAATCAGTCTAAAATACTGCCAGTATTTAGATGCAAAAATTGAAACCGTTGTAGTTCAAAATATTTTTTATTGTATTTACCTGACATGAATGAAACAAGAAATGAATTAAGGCAAAATTAAGGTTATTTTATGTTTTTATTGAATAAGAACCGCTTCAACATTAAAGTTTCATGTAAACTCCTTATTTTAAAAGCATTTTGATGGCTTTGATATTAGTCAACTGATGGTATATTACTGGAATTATTTTTGGACGTATATACTGAAAGTGCATAGGGAAGTATATGACTGAAAGTATATATACGGAATATATATATATATATATATATATATATATATATATATATATATATATATATATATATATATATACTGGAGTTATTTTTACAAATCTGTTCTGAAGATATATCACTGGGTGTATAGGCTGGCTATGCATTTGTTAATGCGTCCATTCTTTAAACCTTGATTTATCAATATTTTCATGGTTTTCATTTTAAAAGTGTCTTATCACGAAATGTTTTTTTTAATTTTCTGGTAAATATATAAAATAAGTCGATTTAATAAGGATAAGAAATATTTTCATCAAAGTCCCTAAAAGTGAGGATTAAGATCTTTTTAAAATTAGTAATGTAAAAGATAATTGAAAGAATAAAGTTTAAAATCATGTAATTCAATTAAAATATACTGTAATAAAAGTAAAATAAAGATGAAAAATATATTGTGGCTTCCAAATTCAAGGAAGTGAAGCTTCAAACTTTGAAGCCAAGTAGTAGAAATGGGATTGACGGAGTTAACAGAATAGAAAAATAAGCAGTATTGATAGATTGGAGTTGATGATTTATATTTTTTAGCGGAGCAGTGGTTGCCAATTTGTGCTTGAGTTAAGAGCTGTCACCAATGTGGAAGTTTTGCGATCGTCAATGTTGAGGTGAAAAACGGCAGTAAATTGTCATGGGTGGAAAAGAAAATGAAGACAACGTTAAAAGAATTTTATGAGAATAGGTTTATTTTCTTTTTAAGGTGTCGTCGTGAAAACAATTTGATAAAAGGTTGCAGTTATTTTACAGTGTTTGTGTGATCTCACTCGTTGGTTGGTCAAGTTAGTGCAGACGAGTTGGTGAAGATTCAATTAGGGGTCAGTAATGAAACGCTGGAATTGTGAATTACCTTAATGAAAGAAACTTAAGGTAGAAACGTGGCAAAAACATTACTGTAATAATAATGAGAAAAGGGACTGACAAATAGTTGTGTCGTGTCAAGTTTGGCACTAATTTTTTTTTATATATAAACAATGAAAATCCCTGTAAAAAAGTGCATCTAAAACTGTTTTTTTTTTTCACACTGATCCCTGGATCCCCTTTATTCAATAAAACATGTTGGTGCGAATCTTCACTTGACTCTACGGTTAAGTTTAGTCTAGTACATGACCCGCAAGCGTGTAGATCCAGGGAGAATCACATTTAGATCTACTGAAAAAATACTGTATGCCAAAGAATTATTACAATAATGGCCTAACTTTCTAACTCCAAGTGCATATCAAGGTGCTTAGTTTAAGGATACAAGTGAAAGTCATCTTGTGCTGATTGAATTCAATATAACAATAATGATTTGGGAAGGTCGTCAGAAAATTCCGTCTAAAAAATTTGGTATCAATGTGTTGCTATCAAGCCATCCAAATTTAATGATGGTCTTCTCCTAATTTTCTTTCTTAAAAAAGATTTTCATATTTTTAAGACCAAATTTTCTATGACTAAACTTTCCTGACAATTTTCTGAAACTGGATTTTTTAGTAGCAAGGTTATTAATGACTTTATTGTATAAATATTTACTTAGTTTATTTTTAGCTAGTGTTAGGCCACAGTAGTGGGGCATAATATTAGCGACTTCTAAACGTCTAAATATTGTACTAGAGTTGGCACCCACCATTTTGTTGACATAAAATTACGTTTCTGCTCAACTGTTTTTAATTCAAATTATAATGTTCGTTTATGCACGCACAGCTCTATTTTTCTCAAGCAAATATTTTAATTAACCCTTCAATTTTTCAACACGGTTTTTAGAATACATATATCTTTCTTTCTCTAAGTAGAAAGTGTTCCAACGATCAGCTTTGAGTGCCTCCCCATTCCGATTATGCAACCAGCACTTATATTCGTTGACTTTAGAGTCCTGATTTTATGATCAGCCTAACTTGTTGCCATCCACACGTAGTTGAGTGCATTCTACCCAAGATTCCAAGTCAAATCGATCCCTTCTCGCGTTATTCTCATGGCTGGTGGCAAGGTAGCGCGAAAGAAATTTATGGCCAGAATGGATCATGTGACTTACCTTTCTTCAACTTACTTTGTCATTAAGTTGGCGAATTGTAGTTCTATGTCACTGAGGCCCTCCTCCTTCTTTTTGCGTCAGACAGTCACCTTTAACTCGTAAGTAAACACGATGGTGGACAACAAATGTTTAAAAAAATCAAAAGAACAAAACATACACATACTTGCATATATATATATATATATATATATATATATATATATATATATATATATATAACGGGAAGTTTCATACCTCAGTCGCTAGAACATCAGATTACAAACTATATGTGGTGTGTGTGCAATATGTAGTTAGAAAAAAGCCGAAAGACAAAGAAACGAGAAAAATATTGGAGAAAACTAGATAAAGAAAAGAAAATGAGATGAAGAAGTGAAGAAATGAGAAGTACTCGCGGAAAAAGAAATATAAAAAACAAAAACAAGAGTAAAAATGAGACAAAGACTGTAAAAGAAAGAAAGGAACAAAGACAAACAGTAAAAGAAAGAGAGAAACAGCTGAGAACATCAGGAAATAAAAAGAATTTTACATTAAGTCAACGTAATAAAAAAGTGATGGTTATTTATGAAGTTTAGTTAAGTCTGGTACAAGGTTACATGTATGGAGCGCTTTCTTTGGTGCACACTATGGTAATAATACTTAAATAGGTAATTTGCTAACTCTACAACAAGCCGCATAAAAGTACCTACTAATTTAAAGTTAGTTTGGCACAAGGCTACAGAATTTGAAAATCCAATGACTTCACAACACTCTAGAATGATCTTGTCGACATACTTAAAAAAAACCAACGTTTATAGTTTGGTCAATTTGTTTAACAGCATATCAATTTCTAATGGGTTATTTTATGCCGAAACTTGATTAATTTAGAAATGAATCAAGTTTCGCATATTCTTTTCTGACATTAATATTTTTCATCTAATATTAATTATTTGTTTGCACTCATTTAAATCGTTTCAAGTATTCCTATCTAACATCAATAATTCCATTTATCAAGCATTCTTACCTAATACAAATAATTTAAACCCTACCGTATGGTTTCAAATATCAAATAACTAATGATAATAATCCTTAATAAATGATTAAAAACTTCTATTTTACCCATAGATGAGACCTTAGCAGATATTACCTCTCCTAAATGATTATAATTGATGCTCATATTTGTTTATTTAGAATAGATTAGTCATGCATTGGGCTCTAAATACCGGATCATCCAATAAAACCGAATTAACTATCAATTCCCAGATAAATTTATCAACTTTTGTTTTATGGAGAGTCTCTAAAAATATATATTTATCTTCGATCAGTCTGACACCAGGACACTAATCTAGTGAACAGTTTGATGGAATTGTTAATAAGAGTTCAATTTTTTTTTTGTTTTTTTAGTTAATTTCGCATAAATGCCCTTTTCAAATGAAAATCAGAATTAAATTAACCCAAGGGAAACTGAGCTTTCAAGACTTTGTTGGAAATCAGAGTAGGAGAACAGCAGCTCTTAAATTAAAAAAAAAAAATAAAGCTCCTTGAAATACATTGGGGAAAATTCATTAGTGTTCTAGCCCAAGCTCTTATGAGTAAACAGCAAAAAGGAGGTGCGTAAAGCCAGCATCTTTAGCCTGCAAAACCTCTTTGCTACTCATCCTTGGCATCGCTTGTTTGAAGACCTATGATCCCCAAGGAGTCTAGAAGTATAAACAATGATAAAAACATTAGCAAATCATCTGGCACAAAGTTACAAGTGTGGGCTTCCTCGTGAGAATCGTGTTCTCTTGAGATGACCTGTGATACGTTATTGCTAACCATTGCTCTATGGTGAGTCGAGTAAGTGACATGAGGAAATAAAAGAATGAATAAGTTAACTGTGGGCCACAGTCTGTGGCACAAGAAATAAGGAAGAATAAGGAAGGAAGGATAAAAGGAATAACGGTGGGGACGGATAACAGTAAAAAAGAGACTTAAAAGGGAAAGGGAAGAATTGAAGTGAAAAGAAAAGAGACTGTAGAATAACAGAGAGAGAGAGAGAGAGAGAGAGAGAGAGAGAGAGAGAGAGAGAGAGATATTATGAAAGAGGTGAAAATTGTAAGAGAAGAAGGGAGAGGAATGTATGGGAGTGGAAAAGACTGAGAAAATGCTAAAGAGAAAAAGAAAAACATAAAACAACAATAATGAAAAAAAAAAAAAACAGAGTAGGGCCATCAACAAAAGGATGATAGATTGTTCACAGAAAGGGGAGGTTATAAGTTCGAAGGAAGGTGATTAGGTGATAAAAAGAGATCGATAACTAGATCGATAGAGAGAGAGAGAGAGAGAATACATACACACACACACACACACACACATATATATATATATATATATATATGTGTGTGTGTGTGTGTGTGTGTGGTTCTCTACCTCTCTCGTTTCCTATATATATATATATATATATATAACGAAAGCTACAGACAAAGTCGAGAAGAGGATATTACATATTTAGAGAGAGAGAGAGAGAGAGAGAGAGAGAGAGAGAGAGAGAGAGAGAGAGAGAGAAATCGACAGATAAGCGGAAAGAGAGAGTGGGACGGTAATAATATTAGAAACTAGAGAAAGAGCTGGATAGACGCAGAAACAGAGTGAGAAAGTTAATATTCAGAAGTAGAGACGGCAATACAGTAAAAAGATTAAGAGAGAGACAGAGACAGAGACAGAGAAAGAGAGGGGGAAAAGATACTTCAAGTTAGAGAGGGAGAGAGCAAAACAGGGAAGCGAGTAAGATGATGATGATGTTGTAAGGTCGAAAGAGCAAACAGAAAAAGAGGAGAGAGAAAGGATGTATATGTGTGTGTGTGTGGTGGGGGAGAGAAACGGAGATGGAGGGAAGAGAGAAGGGGAGCAGCTAATTTACATGCCAGTTTGATCTGCACAAACATTTGGCTGCGACGAATCAGTTGCCTAATTGGAAAGTTGTCAAAATAACGGACTTGGGTGTCTGTCACATGTCAGATTCGACCAATCCCGCCTCCCACAACTTTCTTCTTATTCCTTTTTCTTTTGTTTTTGTTGTTTGTGTGCATATTTCTTCACCCACCCTCCCAACATTCTATTTTCTTCCATTTCTCATTCACTACATAGGTTGTATTTCCTCACCTTCTATTCCCCTTCCTCCTACTACTACTTGCTGTGACGGATACCTCGGTGATCCTTCATGTGCCTCGTGTAATAAAAACAACGTTTTGCCTAACATTGCATCCTCTGTATTTCTTTGTCTGCATGTGGCATTTACTACTTGACATTCACTTCATTACATACATGCAGTTGCCGATCTACAAAGATACCGAGTAGTTTTGGACGTATAATCTATCTATCTATCTATCTATCGAGAGAGAGAGAGATTGACAGAAAGACAGATTGGATACATAGATATGTGATTCAAATAGAAAAGTAATGCATATATATTTCCCCAGTTTTTCCAATATATATATATGTATGGGAAAACTGAAAGTAAATCCAACACATGAAAAAAACATAAGATCATCAGGGGATAATTTTGTTTGTAGAAATATTAGCCAACGTTAAATGTTTCGTTTTTTAGACCTTCATCAGGACATGTAAGATACTAAATTAAGCGAAAAAGGTTCGTTAGTTTGAAAGCATTCCATTTCCGTTGGTGGCGTTCTATTTCAAATTTATGTGATGTGATTAGTGTTTCAAAATTCATCTAAAAAATCCACATTACATCTAACTATCTATCTATCTATCTATCTATCTATCTATCTATCTATCTATCTATGTTAATATCTTATCATTTCGTTAATATTTATCAATTATAAACATTCCATAATATATCTATCAGCGTTTATCCGTGTTAACCTTCTTTTTTCTGTTTAATTCGACTATCTATTTATCTATTCTTCTACATATACGAGGTGTCTTCAAGAAGTTTCCAGACTTTTTTCGTATGGGCTCTTTAGATGATAGTATATACATGAAACTCTAGTTCCCTTCGAAATAATCTCCTCCGGCTGCAATGTACTTGTTGTACCGTTCCAAAAACTTCTGGAAGGCCCCATGGAAGTCCTCTTGTGTGAGTGTGTCAATGACCTTTGTCACAGCCTCTTTCATCTCCTCAATTGTGTCATAACCATAGCCTCTAAGTTTTTCCTTGAGCTTAGAGAATAACGAAAAGTCACAGGGAGCAAGGTCTGGACTATAGGGAGCGTGAGGAACTGTCTTGATGCCCATCTTGTCTATGACAAGGATGGAGTTGTGGACTGGTGCATTGTCCTGGTGGAAATGCCACTGACCCGATTTGAAGAGTGCTGGCCTCTTCCAATGGAATCTCTTCCTGAACTCCCTTAAAACCTCAACATAGTATTCCTTGTTGACTGTCAGTCCAGTGCGAACCCAGTGCATGTAGATCATGCCAGTGCTGTCAAAAAAGGGGATAATCAAAAGTTTGTGGGTGGATTTGCTCTGTCTAGCCTTCTTGGGTCTGGGAGAGCCAGCATGCTTCCACTGGGAACTCTGTCTCTTGGTCTCTGGGTCATAGCAGTGGATCCAGCTTTCATCGCAGGTCACCAGAGCATCAAGAACTGCGGGATCTGAATTGATCAGCTCGACTATCTCCCTGCTGTCATGACAACGTCTTTCTTTCGGATCTTCTCTGAGCACTCTTGGGATAAACTTCGCGAAAATCTTCCACATCTTCAGTTCCTCGTGAATAATTGTGTGTACAGTTCCCACACTGACATCAACTGTGCACTTATTGTCTCTATAGACACACAACGGACCTTATCCATGAAATTCTTTATTTGGCCAATCAACTCTGGTGTTCTGACTTCCTTACTCCGCCTACACCTCTCATCATCCCTCACAGACTCCCTGCCCTCCTTGAATCTCTTATGCCACTCAAAAACTGATACTCGATTCATGCAAGATGGTCGAAAAGCAGTCTGAAGCATTCCATACGTTTCTGTGGCAGCATTTTTCCAAGTTTAAAACGGAATTTTATTGCATATCGTTCTTCTAAAGTGTCCTCACATCCAGATTGCATTTTTGAAATTCACCAGCTGTGACAATCAGGCTTTTGTAGGGTGTATTCCAATTGCTGCTGTAGCAGTTCATTTGAAGCTGAAATCATAAAACTTGGTCAGTCATCTCATAAGATGTATAGCAATAATATACTGAATTTTCAAGAGTTTAAAACAAATTTAAATGTCTGTACAAAAAAGTCTGGAAACTTATTGAAGGCACCTCGTATATAAAGATGAAGCCGAAATTTTGCAACTATTCAGTACCAATTTGACCTAATAAGGTCTTTGTTTGATAGCATTGTCGTTTGAAATGATTCTAGATTCAACAGTTTTCCGGCGTTTTTTATTATGTATGTAAACTAATCTAGAAAATTAAAGTTGTGATTAGTTTCTAAATTATGTTTGACCAATCTGTTACTTATGTCTGCTCTTTTGAAATCTCTTCTGTGTTCGTAAATTCGTTTATTAAGGACGTTGAGTTCTTCGGGAGTAAACTGTCCTAGTTCGATGACTACTTGGCTATTAATAATTTTTGTGAAAGGTTTATCAGTGACTTTAGGGGAGTTTCCAAGGAGATTCTTGAAATGTTCTTTCCGCAAGTGTATTCGTTCTTCTTAAATGGCAACTTTTAGTTTTACTCTCGAGGTGCTCTTCCTCTAACACACTTCATTGACTGTCTGTAATTCGAGATTGATCTGATCTTGCATGTATTCTTTTTATTCTGTTTGGTATGTTTTATTTCTCTTGGTGCTTTCTTAAGTTTCTGCGAGTTGGCATTTGTTGGGTTTCTTTTATTACATAAACATACGGTTTTCACGTTATCTCGTTTTTTCTTTACTGCTGGTATTTCCCATGGAACTCTATGATTGGTTGTAGGTCAGGTTGGTATGCATTCTGTTGTTGCTTCCATGTGGGCGTTGGCGAAGTTTTCGTTATGTGTTTCCGATATATCCTGAAGAGTATCGTATTTGTTTCTTACTGTTCCCGTATATTTATTGCTAATATCTCAATTGATTAGAGAGGAGCAATCTTAGCGTGTGGTTTTGATTGTTTGGGATACATTAGCACCATATTCGTTTATAATCAGCCTACACTAAGTACTTAGAATGTCGATAGATCTAATAAAAGAAAACGGCTTTACACTAAAAAGACAAGAAACAGACGATATCGCGCAGAAACTATTACGGACGCAGACTATGGAGATGTCAGAGCACTTCTTGCAAATGCACCTACCCAAGTCGAATCCTTGCTGGATAGCCTGGAGCCGGCAGCTGGAGGCATTCGCTTTCAAGTGAATGCGTACAAAACGGAGTACATGTGTTTGAATCAAGAAGCAGCTATCTCCATTGTAGATGGCGGTTCTTTGAAATAAGTGTACAAGTTCACGTACCCCGGCAGTAGCATCTCATCTACTGAAAGTGATGTCAATATGTACCTAGCGAAGTTGTTTACCTCAATCAAAAGGCTATCAATCATACGGAAGTCTGATTTATCCGATAAAATAAAACGTTAAGATGTTTATATTGAGAAAAGTTTTAAAACCTTAAATTATCCTAATTATTTCATATAACAGTATAAAATAAAGGTATACAATATAAACAGCAGCAAAAGTGCTAACAACTCCAAAAACTAGAAAACAAATAGTTTTCGCCAATGATCTGGGAGACCTGGGTTCAATCCCAGGTCGCGTAATACCAAAGACTTTAAAAATGATACTTGATACCTCCTAGTTTAACACTCTGCAATATAAGGTACATATCGAGGGTAAAGTGGAGCAATCCAGGGAAAGGAGTAGCGCTCTCCCCTACACCTCAGTGTAGTAGCTATTGAAAAGGGAGCCTTCTGGTCGCTCTCGACTACGGTCGCCAACATTACTTTACTTACATAAATTTAGCCACAAATACTTTCACAACTATTCAAATATATTCAACAACAAACAAAAACGGATTTCAAACAAAATGCCCGTAAAAATATGTTGGTGAAACTTCCTGATACGAAGAAGATAACATGCGATTATTAGAGGAATTTGAAAGTGAACAACATGTTTAATGCCACGTTACACCACCGGAACTTCTGTGACCATAACCTTTACATAAGAAATGTGTCCCTAATAAAAACAGAACAAAATTTATGACAACGTCGCTGCATAGAAAGAGATTCAAACTACAAATCCCCGACCGTCAATTTGCGGTCAGGATTTTACAACGTAGCCCCTTTATTCACCAAATTAGTACTCAAAGAGTGCGCCATACGAAAACGCACGCTCGTGTATGTAAATAAGCCGGTAGGTTTCCGTGATGTAATGGTTATCGTTGTGGCAAATGAGTACGGCGAAACAAGTTCAAAACCTGATTAAAGCTATTTGCATTTCACATTGCACTAATACCCTTGGGAAAAGTATGCATTCAACTATTCCCCCTCCAATTTTGAGTAAATAGTAGGGTAGGCTGGGCTCTTTAATCTTGGTATGGCAACTGGTCTCGGAAAAAAGGAAAACTCTGAATTTAAACTTGTTAAACTCGAGACAAAAAATTGACCTGATGTCAATTTCTGCTCGTGCAGATGGGTTGAGTAAATCCATTTATAGGTAGATAGATAGATATATTGAGAGACATGAAGATGAATAACAACTTTCATGAAAACAAGCACACACCTTTTATTCATGAAATTCAAAATATACGAAATTAATGAAAATATATCACAGATTGATTTTCGATTTTAGTAAGACAATTTTGAACTTAATTTCATTTCGAATTAACCATCCGATAAAAGTCGACCTTTTATCACAAGAGAGATACGGACTGCCACATTAGATCATCTACTGATTGTTGCATTTGAACGATAATATTCAACCTCCATCCCAATATCCTTGTATCAGTCCAGTCGGCTGGGGCTGTAGAATATGCCGACTGCATTTCTGCAGTGGGTTAAGACTCTCCCCCTTCAACGAGTGTCCAGGATATGACACTAAACTGCACCTGATGGTGAGCCTCCAGTTCTGCTGCTTTAGGAATGTGGAGAACACACTCATTACCATTACTCCCAGGTCCACTCTGACTCAGAATCGTAGTACCTGTAAAAGTCCCAACTATGGGTTAAATAGAACTGTTTAATCATTTATTATACTTGAAACCATTTAACTGTGTGCAAACAAATGAGTCCTAACACGTGTAAAAATTGTCACCTAAAAACTATTCGTTTACAAATCATGTATATTTGTTGCCCAGCCAGCTGGGGCTGTAGAATATACAGACAGCATCTGTGCAGAGGGGTAACTAGTGTCCTGGATATGACACTAAAAAATCTGATGGTGAGGTTCCAGTAAGGCTGGTACTTTGGGGAATGTAGAGTACCTTTTCATTGCCAATCGCTCCCAGGTCCACTTTGGCCCGAAGTGCTGGCACCTGTTTGGGTCCTCTCTAAGGGTCAAATAGAACTAAACTGCGTAACTGAATTGTTTGAAATGAAACTGTTTTTGACATCGAAACTATACTTACACTAAATTGAATTGTTTGAATTAGAACTGTTTGATTAAACTGATTGGTTTCTTTGTTTAATGGAATATCAACTTTCGTGAGTCATTTAATAGAACATGTGGATTTCGAACACGCTTAATCAAGGAAGCAGTCAAACATTTTAACTATTACGCTACGGTGACTCTCCCTTTTCACTTGAATTTCATTCGGAAATCATAAAACCAAAGTCCATTATATTTGAAAAAGAATCTAAGCTTTTAAGTTGCTTGAAATAATTAATCATATTTGTAATAAGTGAATTACAGAACTTGCATTATAGAAGAAATATTTTGAATCAACTTTGAAGAGAAAGAATAAAATAGAATTTATCTTATAAATCGTGATTTTCTCCAATTGATGGACATTGATAATTGATCCTTATTTTCAATGACTGAATAGATTGGAAAATCTGCCTGAATCATTTGGCTAATATCTGTTCATTAAAATTAAAATGAGACTTCACTGCTTTATTGGTTCTGATAATTGTGTAATTCGTTTATTGGATTTCTCTCATTTATATATTTACTCAACCTCTCCCCTTAATTCTAAATTCAATTTTTAAGTTGAGTACAGCTGGTTCAGTTTTTAAGTACAGGTAGTTTGAATTCAAACTTTTCCTTCACTTATTTACATTTTTTTTTTGTATTTTTCTTTCACCGAGTTGCATTTAAAAATTTATTCCTTTCTACATTGCTTAATGAATGCAAACAACATTGCATATTTCTCATCGGCATCATTGTTTAAGGTTTTTGTTAAAGCATTTGACTGGAAGGTTTCAAGGTAAGCAAATGTTTCTCAAGTGGAAAACTAATCTAACCCATTCAGCTACTTTCTTTCTGGCTTTGTGTTGCACTAGACTGGCCTTAGTATATATCAATATATATTTAGTGATTGGTAAGGGAGATCATTTCTTATTTTCCGATAGTGCCGGATGGCCTGTGTTCAAGCGAGGATTTAGAACACTAATTTACAAAATAGGTAGATGATCACCATTTTATAGATGGGCGCAATACAATCTTCCTCTTCCTAATTGCTGATATCAAAATTATATAAGTATATATGGAAGTAAATAATGGAAAAAAAAAATCCAACAGTATTGAGAAAAATTGAAAAACAAAGAAATCCAAAGTGAAGAATTTATTGTGTAAGAAAGTCGGCGCTATAATGTTTCGGTTTTAATAAATCATTATCAGGACCAAGAAAAGATGATATTAAGCGCTGTTAGATCAACGATAGATGTTTAATGAAAGACAATAACAAAGGAGAAAATTATAGATGGAAAGAAAGGAAGAGCATAAGATCGTTTAATCAATAAATCAGTGTTCATATTTCAAAAATATCACGTGACTGTGTAAGGCAATGATGTATAACAAATGCAACCATCAAGAGATATAACAGGTTTAAAGAGAAGAAGAAGAAGAAGAAGAGAGAGAGAGAGAGAGAGAGAGAGAGAGAAAGAAAGAGAAGAAAAGAATGGAAAGAAAAGAGACAGAGAGAAACGAAAGACAAGAGGGAGACGAAAAAGAGGAAAGAAAAAGAATAGAGTAATAGAAAAGAGAAGAAAAAGTGGGAACAAATATATTCAATCTTTAATTGATTATTTTCCATGGATATTTTTTCACATTCCCCCATCATGAAACTCACTTGTTTGTAGTTCACCATCTCTTACGTATAATCTAATGTCCCCCTTTTTCAATTCTTTTTCCGCCTTTCTTTGGCAAATAGATTTATCTGTTTATTATAGCTACATCCATTATTTACCCGCCTTTTCCCCCTCTGCTACTGTTTTTCTACTTTTTCCTTTATAGAAATATCAATTTACTTACGGTTGATTTTTATGATTTAACCCTATTTAGTTATTTACGTATTGTACGACCGTTTGTTTCTACTTCCTTTTTCTTCATCTTTTTTCTTCTCTTGATCCGTTTTTTTATAATGTTTCCCTGATAGTTTCTAATTGGTAGTCTCTGGTCCTGTGCAGCTATTATTAACCCCTCAGTCTCCTTCTTCAGCCCAGAACTTTTCAGCGAATGATTAGTTTTTACTGTATCAATGTCAGTCTTTCTAATTCCTTGTGCGTATCGTCCATTCAGGACGTTTTCTTCTCAGGAGTTTTTAATTTATTTAGTCTTTTAGTTTTTGATTCTTTCTTTATGTTTTAAGGCTTTTATTGCTTTTATGTCTATCTTTTTTTTTTTTTGGTGTGAGCTCGAATTGTTTTGCAAATTTATTACTTTCTTTTCTAATTGAATATTTTTTCTTTTGCCTCTCGTGTATATTTACTAAATGTAGCATCCAATCTGTTGTAGTGTCTAAGTATTTCTTTAGTCCTATTGTGCTTGTTTTGTAGGTTCATTTTTATTGGATTAATCTTCTACCATCATTTTCTCTCTGGGCGAAGTGACTTTCTATATCTGCTCTTAAGTGTTGTATTCTGTGTCAGGTTATTAGTTTCCTGACTTTAGTATTCATCTTTTTTTAAATTTTCAGCTAAATTTCAGTTTATTATATTAAAGTTATATGTCATTACTGGTATTGCCCGGCTGTTAATTGCTATAACATTTTATTTTTTACATTCAATTAGAAAAAGAAAAAGTGAGTCTCCTTGGAAGATTCCATTATTAATATTGTTTCTATTAATTTTGAGAATGTTTTTTCATGGATTAATCTGAAGTTTATATCCCACCTTTTCATATTGTATTTTAGGAATGTAATCATAACTTGGGATATTTTTAAATGTTCAGAACTTTTAAAATCCATATCAAAAGCTTTTTGTAGTCAATCTAAGCTATACTTAAACTTTTTTGTTTGTATCGACAATCATTTTATATGTTGCAGGAAGGCCTGTGATTGGTTTTTAGTTTTTTGCATTTGTTGTGTCCTTGGTTCCTTTGTTTTTGGTAGTCGGTATGTTACCACTTCCGTGAGAAAATCTAGCATTTTTTCAGGTCTAGTAGCTATTGAAAAGGGAGCCTTCTGGTCGGCCTCGACTACAGTTGCCAACTTTACTTTTTTTACTTACTTTATTTCGGTAGCAGTCGCATATATAATTTCATTGAAAAACGTAAGATTTGGTTTCAAATCTTATGAAAGATCTATGGCAAAGTTTGCTTACTTTATCTACAATAGGCTATATTTTTCATTTAAAATTTTCTTTTAAGTATTTCTATCAGGATTAGCTGGCTTAGCGAGTTCACTGATTATTATTATTATTATTATTATTATTATTATTATTATTATTATTTTACTACTTGTGAGTTTATCACACGAGTATTAGCTGGTGGTATTTCACTGGAGGCAGCAAATCTCATTTAAATCTCCTGGACATTCCTCAGTATTCTGGCTAATCCTAATAACGCTGTGATCTGGATGGTCTCGATTCTTCTTCTAATTTCAACTTTTTCCAGACTTTTTTCAAACTCTTTGGGATTCGCTCCAAGTAAACCAACTAGAATTAGTATCACTGTGTCCCCCCCCAATTTTGTTTTTGTCCTTTGGCAAAATCCACATATTTTTCTTTTTATCTTTCCGCTTTTTCTTTGATTTTTATTAAGTGATCAGTCGGAACGATGAAATCCGCGAGATCGTAAGTTATTTTTTTCTTCTTAACACGGGGTGGGGTCTGATCTTCAGAGTCGGATTAAAGGATCCATTTGCTTCTCAAAATCAAAGGAATTCTATGCGTCTCATTCTCTTGGACGGATTTTAGTTTGTGCATAACTTGCATAATTCCCTTTTGTACCCCGTCGTATCTAATATTGTGCTAATTTTGTGTTAGTTTACTGCATTTGTTTATTTGGTGATTTGCTGTCTTATCTGTCACCATATAACCAACACTAGCTATTCAATTGCGTATGATCAATTTTTGCTTTTATATAATTGGTTCTTATTGCACCATTCTGCACTACTATTAACAAAGATTCAGTTTCTCTATTATTATTATCATTATTATTTTAATCTTTTGATAGTTTTCACACACCAGCGTTTGAGTGATAACAAAAGTCTCTTCAAGTCTTTAAGACTCTTCTCCGTCGACTGATCTTAATAATACTATCGTTTGGATATGGTCTTTACTAGTGCTTTTATTTCCAAGTCGCCTTGTACGAACTCTTTGGTGTCAATAGTATTTCTGGTGGCAGTCATCAGTCTTTCTCCGAGCTTTTCTATGTAGTCTTCAAGTCACTGCATTGATGAGTCAACACTGTCTTCAATGCTTACACATCCTCTTCCTTTTCTTGACACATAGTCTGTCAACGCCATTTTTAGGTAATGCCTTATGCGGGGTCATTAGTTTCTTGTTCTCTGGTCCACTTCAAAAATGATCCCGAATATCTTACGAGGGAAACAGCCCAGGTATTTATTGCTTTGATAAAGTTTCAGCTATATAGTTTTGTCTCGAGTAGCTTTCTAGTTCTTCTGAGATACCCTTTCTTAATTTTTTCTTTATTCTCCTCTTGTTTGATGATGTCAGCTTCCAATATCCCCAGGGTTTTGTAAGTTTCCTTTTCTCCGAGCGTTCTATTTTTGTCTTGATTTGGTAGTTCTATTCCGTCTGTAAGGTGTTATTTGCCGCTTTTCATAACTAGCAATTTTCTTTGCCAAATTCCATCCCTATGTCCTGACTGTATATTTCCACTGCCTGTATTAGAGTTTCCAATTCTTTTTCATTTTTTATGTCGTCCATGTACATTAGATGATTGAGCTCTTCCTCCGATCCTGCAGTGCATTTTCTGGGTATATGGTTGAGTGGCATCACTGCAATTAAAAATAGTAATGGTGATAGTGCATCTCCTAGGAATATACCTCTTTGGATCTTCGCTTCAGCTAAGTTTTTCCCTTCTGCAGTAAATTCCACTCACCAGGTTTTCGTAGTTTTCTCGATAAAGTTTATGACTTCATCTGATATTTTGTACATTCTGAGGCAGTTTATTAACCAGCTTTGTGGAACCATATCATATGCCTTTTTGTAGTCAATCCAGGCCATATCTAGATTTTTCCATCTCGTCTTCCTCTCGTTGAAGATGTGTTAATCAATGTAGAGTAACTGTCTTTTACCTCTGGAGTAACAGCAAATCCTCTCAGATTTCCAGGACTCTCCTCCTCGGTGTCCTAACAGATTTTAATAGTGTTGTGGTTTGAATTGTTTCAATTTTTCCTATAATCTCCAGTTCACCCAGTCTTTTTTTTTCTAGATTCTTGGAGAATCTACAATTGCAATCAACTATCACTTTCACCTTCCACAGATTTTTCAACTTATTAGCAAGGTCCAAGAATTTCTCCAGCTTTTGGCATTCTTTCACTTTCACTGTATGTTCTACCGGCAATGTAAAATCCACTTGATGACAACTTCTTTTTGTGAATTAAAATGAAGTCTAGCTTTTCTGGTTTGGATTGGATCATCCGATTTTATCCCAAAATGCCGGAGAATTTTATGAATTTCATTTTCAAGAAGGGATGCTGATTTGTACAGATACTATTTATTCAAATAGTGAAATTTCACTGGCCTCATCAGTCAGACTATGCACCCAGATAAAAGCCATACTTTCAAGATAGCCAGAATCTTCTTATTTAGTAGATTGACTGACGCAACATAATCTTACTAATTATCCATCCATTTTCTTCATGCGGCCTTTGACATAAGAAAAGCTTTTAGTAAATATAAAAGTCTGGATTTCGTATTGATTTTGTATTCTTATTTCATTTATGCAAACTCTTTTTTTCTTTCTTTCTTTCTTTCTTTCTTTTATACGCCTCTCTTTGAACCCCCACCCCGTCTATCTATCTAGTCGTCTGTTTTCTCTCAACTTACTTTAGATCCCACAGTAAATTAGTTCAAAAGATCTTTTTTTTATTCTTGCTGAATTTTTCCTCTGTTACTCTGACATATAAACTCTTTCTTTATTCTTTCCTTCTCTTCTCTTTTACTTTTCTTCTTTCCTTTTTTCTTTTTTCTTCTCCCTTTCTCATCTCCCTTTCTTTTTTCCCTTCTTTTTTAATCATTTACATTTCTTCTTTCTTTTCTCTCTTCTATTCTCCATAATCTTTCTTCCTTCTCTTTTCTTTCTACTGTTCCTATTCTTTTTCCCCGTTTTCCTCTTCTCTTTTCTTCTATTTTTCCTTCTCTTTTTCTTCTCTTTCCCTTCTACTGTTCCTTCTCTTTTTTTTTAAACTGTTCCTTCTATTTCCTTCTTTCTTCTTTCTATTGTTCCTTTTCTTTTCCTTCTATTCCTCCTTCCCTTTTCTTTTATTCTTCTTTTCCTCTCCTTTTATTCTTTCCTCCCCTTTCCTTCTACAGATCTCACTTTGATCTTTTTTCCCCATTTATCCTCTTCACCCTCTTCGACCTCTCCATCCTCTTCACTTGCTGTCATTTGCCTCTATTTCTTTTGGTGCCTGTATTTTATGCTCACTTTTGCCTTTTCTCACAATTAGCTTCTGCCAAGAAATGATGTCGCAGGAACCGTACTTCCCTAATCAATTGTGAACGTCCAGAGACAGACGTTATTTACAAGCGGCAAGGCCACTGCATCTTTCCATTATAACCGACGAGGTGTGGTCGACTTCGTGGCTTCTCTTTTCATGAATAATTTAGAGTGGCAAGAATGGATGGGGAGGTGACTACACGACCCACGAGGAGGCAACGGTTGCATCAGCAGCATCTTACAGTACGTCACCCGCACAGGGAGGTGAACAGAAACACTTTGAAAGGACATATACATAAGACACAAAGACATTTATTGTTATTTATAAAAATAGGTGAGATAAATATGCCTCTATTTGTTCTTACACATGTTCACATACGCACACAAATTGGGTTAATGTGAAAAAATATAAACACTTCTCTCTCTGTATAAAGGTGATTGAACACTTATCTAATTACATTCATATATATATATATATATATATATATATATATAATTAATAATGAAGTGTACTATATCAATAAACAAAAACTGGTCAATGTCAGTGATAGAGCGTACGTAGATCTAAGTTAGAGTAGCGTAAAAACAGAGTCAACGGTACTTGGTGACTGTCAGTTTCTCGTCGATACGATCATCAGACACAATTGGGTGAACACATAAGCAACTCGAGTGGCAACGGCTTGAATATATTGAGTCATACTGAAAAGAACATGATTATACAGATATCAACGATTTTGTAGTCGTGAGCAGCACGCCTGAGTGATTAGGAGTGTAAACATTAAGCTATGTAAACACTAAAAAAATCAGGATGAAATAGATACTAATTTCTGCAACGCGAGGATTTAAAAACTTTATGTAAATAAAAGTAAATAATTAAAGCTGGCGACCTTAGTCGAGGGTGACCCGCTGGCTCCCTTTTCAATAGCTATTACACCGAGGTGTACGGGATGGCGCTACTCCTTTCCCTGGGTTGCTCCACTTTACCCTTGATCCTTACCTTATAATGGTGAGTGTTAAGCAAGGCGGCATCAAGTACCATTTTTGAGTCTTTGGTATGACTCGACCTGGGATTGAACCCCGGTCTCCCGGACCATTGTCGAACACTCTACTCAATAGACCAATAGCCTGGTCTGTAAATATTGCTACCTAATTCTTTCTATAAGTCATATCAATCATTTTTTCAATTAAATTCTTTTCTAATCCGAAAGTTTACTAAAGAAAAAAAGGACATTTTCGAAACACTCACAATTGTAAAGGAATGGAGGAACACTAGTCGGGGACGTCTGACTACAGAGCATCGTCGGCTGCATTTAAACGAGGTATGCAAATAGGTCTCAACAGCAGATGTGTGAGACACATATAACCTGGCCAAATTAGTCCGTTGGGAGCTAGTGTACAGGACGTAATACAGATACAACCAACTCTACGACAATTAAACAGGTTATTATTACGCATATTACAGTATATATTTAAAAAATGCCTTAGAAATTTAAGAAATCCAAAACTTTCAGTGTATTATAATCAACATTGAATTCTTTTTAAAAATATCTTTAAGTCTATAGATGTCACGGATCTTTTATAATGTATATCCGATCACATTTTATATTCTGTGCTTTCCGTGTACTACGCTTTCGTAAACCTTGTATTTCTTCATCATATAGTGTTTCCTGATGATCAAATAAAGGTGAAATTATTAGTTACATGTAGTTTTATTTTATGCATTATATATATATATATATATATATATATATATATATATATATATATATATGAGTAAAATAGTAGGACAGACTGAATTTTGTTAGGCCAGCCGGTTTCGGAGAAGGAAAAATTCCGTATTTAACACCACCAAAGTATAAGGTCAATAGATTCTGTGACACATTGGTATATCATTCTTCTATTATCAGCTCATCAGAAAAGTGTGACTGGTTCTACACAGTTCGTCACCACTACAAAAATATCCTTTGTGTAGATAGTCCAACGGTTTATACATTTACTGCTGAGCTCTCATATATCAGTATCGACAGGATATATAAAGCAAGGCAAGAAGCAGATGATGTCTCGCAGAAACTATCAGAGATGCAGGTTACGCAAATGATCTATCACCTCTCACAAATACACCTGTTCTTGCAGAATGTCAGCTGTCTGCCATCTCCATATTAAATCACAAACCACTGAAACTTGCAGACCGTTTCAGATACACCGGTAGCCATATCTCATCTACTAATAGTGATGTCAATATATGCACAAGAAACGCATGGACTGCTATTGACAGATTATCAACCACGTGGAAATCTATATCGCTCTGATAAAAAAAGAGGAATTCTTTCAAGCTGTAGCCGAGTCAGAACTATTGTATGGGTACACCACTTGCACTTTACCGAAGCGCTTGGAGAAAAAGATTAATTGGATGCTGCATGCCGTTTTGAACATATCCTGGTAGCAGTACCCCAAATAAACGCATTTGTACGGCCACTTGCCTTCCATCTCACAAGCTATCAAAATAAGACGAAAACCTGCTGGGCCCTGCTGGACCCTGTTGGGCCCTGCTGGAAAAGCCGAGACAATCTCATAAGCGAAGTTTTCCTGTTGGCTCCCACGCATGAACACACTGGTGTTGACCGATGAGAAAAGACTTGTATAGATAAACTCCGTTCAGACACTGGATGCCGACTAGAGGACCGACGAATGGTGATGGCAGAGAGAGAGAGAGAGAGAGAGAGAGAGAGAGAGAGAGAGAGAGAGAGAGATAGTCCGTACTCTCACCACAACTTGATGATGATCATGATATATACTATGTTGTACATAATACACACAAACCTCACGCACATATATATATGTTATGCATAAAAACTACGTATATATATATATATATATATATATATATATAATATATATATATATATATATATACTATGTCGTACACAACATACACACAAACATATTCAATTCGGAAAAAAACTTTCCTGCCTTAGATCAGTTATAATGACAACTTTATTTGAGAATGTGAAATGTAAGAATAATAGTTGTGGTAATTATTTATTTCAGCTTTTATTGCTTTTATCACTTTCTCAGTGGGTCATAAGTTTACATACATTTAGTATTTAGTCAAATTACTTTTAACTTGTTTAACTTAGTCTAAACGTTTTGGATAGTTTTCCACAAACAATAAGATGGATTATTGGTTCATTAATTTTGTGAGAATTGTTGTAACTGAATCAGGGTTGTAGACTTCGTAGTTTTCTCAGCCTTTTTCAGTTCTACACACAAATCATGTTTTTTTTATATGGGCTCTTTAATAACTTTGTTATCATTTTGCTATTTTGCCTTAACTTTAGAAGTATTCTAAGGATCATTATCGATTTCGAAGACTTATTTGCTACGAAGCTTTAACTTCATGACTGATACCTTGAAATGTTACTTCAATATGTCCACATAATCTTTCTCCCTCGTGATACTCTTTATTTTGAGAAATGCACAAGTCCCTCTTGTACTAAAGCACTCCCACAAAATGATGCCGCCAACCCCTATACTTCACGGTGAGATTATTATCTTTCGCCTTCCGAGTCTCTTTTTTTGCCTTCAAACGTAACGATAGTCATTATCGTTAGGTAATTCAATATATTTTCATCATACCAGAAGACGTCCTTCCAAACACTCAGATATTTGTCCCTAAGAGTCTGGCATTTTTGTGATGGTGCTTTTGTAGCGGTGACTTCTTCCTTTATAAGAAACCTTTTGGGTTATGTCGATATAATATTTATTTTACTGTAGGTTTGGTTTGTTTTCTTTCTTTAACGATATATCAACCTTTGTGGGTTATTTAATGTCAAAGAAATCCTTGTAGAACAGTAGATGAATCATCTAAGTCGTAACTTGGGTGGGGGATAAGGGTGTTCATGTCTTTCCAAGGGTCATTTGTCCAAAAGTGAACGTAATCGTGTGAGTTGAGTTCGAACTCGCTAACTACAATGTTGCAGCCCACTACGTTAGCCACCACATAACGGTAACTCTCTCCCTCAGGTCAATAAGGGTCACTACTTTATTTTAAGAATGTGAAATATCAGAATAATAAAAGAGAAATTATTTATTTTAACTACTTTTTATTCATCGCATTCCCATTTGTTCAGAACTTTACGTGAACTCAAACTTAATAAATAAAATAATTCCAAAAACAACAGCAAAACACCTTTTGAAACGGGAGGAAACAAATAGAAAATTATCTACCGTAAAAAGAAAGGGGAGTTTCCATGGTCCTACATAAACTTATTTGGTGTGAAGATACATCGTCGAATTGATTTCATGTCCTCTGTGTCACCAGATCTTCGTGATGAATTTTCAATTTAAGAAATACGAAAAAGTCGCGGGGAATTATATCTAGTGAATAGAAAGAGTGTTGCACTTGTACAATCTTGTGTTTCACTTAAACTACTTTAAAAAAAAAGTATCAAGACAACCTATAAAATAGTATTGAGTACGGGAAGGCATATTTCGACATCGAGAGAGCAGTCGAATACTTTGCTGAAACCAGACTTGTTACATCACATGTGATACAAAAGACAAATCAGATATTCACGTTGGTGTTAACGTCCAGATTCAATTTGATTCAACCCAAATTATCTGCACGTGTCTTATATATATATATATATATATATATATATATATATATATATATATATATATATATATTCGCGTGTGTATATTTGTGTTTACGCTCGTTTAACTATATACATATATATACATATATGCGCCCGTGTGCACATTTGTAAATAATTACATATAGAGTCTCGAATACATTTGCAAATATATTAAACATATTTACAAACAAGAATATTATTGCGCATGCGTGCATTCACACAAACATACACACAGGGAAAAACACATAAATATTATCAACAGTTAAATGAGTTTATATGAGAGTAAATAGATCGATCTTTAAAATAAAATCATATAAATAGTATTCCTCCTAACACACACTCACAAACACATGTAAAATCTAATCCTGCCTTTTTCTCTTTCTTTCTCTCACTCACTCTGTCCGTCTCTTTCTTCCTCTTGGTACTCATAATTCATTCTGTTTCTTTATTTCTTCCTTCTCTCCTTATTTACCTACATCTCAAATTTTATTTTCTCTTTCTATTTCTCTTAGTTCCTCTTCCTACTTATAATTCTTCTTCTCTCTTTTCCTATATTCCATTACTTTTCCTTCTTAACATAATTTTCTTCTTCTTCTTCTTCTTCTTCTTCTTCTTCTTCTTCTTCTTCTTCTTCTTCTTCTTCTTCTTCTTCTTCTTCTTCTTCTTCTTCTTTATTCCTCTCTCTTCATTCTCTCTTCTCTATCTTTCCGCCTCACACACTCGTACACGCATATGCACATCTAATGACTTAATACAGACAAGCATATACATACTCAAACGCTTATGTACACACATATGCATAGGCAGAAAATCACGTTTAAAAATTAGATACACATCTAATTAAACTGCACCATTATTATACACTCATCCAGTGATGATTATTACCGGTTAAAAGACTGAGTGACGAGGGAGCGTCGAAAAAATGCAAAGAGTCACTTGGCAATAACGATTGATTGTTGTTCTTTTAATCCGTGTCGTTGCTAGCAGGTCCCAGTGTGTCTACCTAATTACTCAGCCGTCAACAGCCCGAATCAAAGGAAGAAGCTGATGACCAGCAATCGCAATTAAACAGAAAAAGACACAAATGAAGCAATCAAGAAGAATTCCGAGTGCAGCAGTTTGAAGAGCAGCAGCTTACAAAGAACGAATGGTCGACAATATCATTTCCGAAAAATCATATTCGTAATAAACACTTACGACTGACTATTTTTCATCATCCTTATTGTTATATAAGTATTATTATTGGCCGCTGTCAAGGTTGACTGTGCATTAATTTTTTTTTTATTCCACTTCTTAGATTAAAATGATGATGGAAAAATGGTTTCCAACATACTCACTAATTTTCCCTGTTAAACATCGTGGCAAGCCATCTGATGACGGTACAACGCACAGGGAGAAGTGAATTCATGCCTTTACCGAAATTGAGAAATGAGAACAATCTTTTGTGAAAATCGAACTCAGTTCGCTGATTTTGTTTCGGGATAAAAGAGAAAATGAATAGCAGAACAGTTCCCATCTTAAATGATTTATTTATGCAATAATTATCTCATTTCAAGATAATAACATCAATATTTGGGGAGATTTGGTAAACTAAAATTATCGGTGGACAGAAAATTTTCAAATTCCTCTAGTAAACGAAAGAAAGAAAGAAAGAAAGAAAGAAAAAGTTGTTTGGAAAGAGAACAAGAGAGAAAGTAACGATGAAAATAGGAAAGACTGAATTATGGAAAGTTATTGAGGACAAAAGATTTAAAAAACGAGAGAGAGAGAGAGAGAGAGAGAGAGAGAGAGAGAGAGAGAGAGAGAGAGAGGTGGGTGGGAATGATTATGTACATGGATGGATAGAAAAATAGTTTCAAACAATTTTTTAAGACATTGATTCTCACTAAACAGTTTTGGAGATCAGCAGCTTACAAAGAACGAATGGTCGACAATATCATTTCCGAAAAATCATATTCATTATTCCTTCATCATTTATTATTAAGGATTTAAACGCCACAAAGTGACCTGTTGTCACCTAAGATTTCAGAAGCTATATACTGAGAAGGTATTTTAAGTACATCGAAGTATGTTACTGTCGAACCAAGTATATATCTCTGTGCACATGTGCGTATATCTATGTGTGTGTGTGTGTGTGTGTGTGTGTCTATGTGAGTGTGTGTATCATGAAATATTCATATAAAAATATACACATACATTTCAATACCACTATAATAAACAAATTTGTAAGGAAGCATATTATTGCGTGCAGACACACATAATTGCGCACAAACACAGGTACATATACATATATATCATCATCCTCCTCCTCCTCCTCCTCCTCCTCCTCCTCCTCATCATCATCATCATCATCAGGTTGTACTGACAATACGAGTTTCCTTGACTCTCGCCATCCATTTCAATTGGTTATGGCTCTTTGCAACTCCTCTAGACGGTATTCAGTGTCCACACAGAGCAGATAAACGTAAGTTTTTACTGGTCGGCCAACACTAGTGTAGCCATGTGTAGAAGTCTATGCAGAGAACATCGCTTATGAGTTCCTCCTTATTCATTCACCAGTGTCCAGGATGTCTTGTTCGTCTTATTTGAATGGTTTTTAAGATAGGAGATAAGAGGCCGTACAGCTGCTGTTTCAAGCATTTGTTCAAAACAGCAGTATCCTTGTGTAGTTCCCAGCTATTTTTTTTATCCTGACGTTTCGTTAAAGTCCATGTAGTGCAACCATACAATAGTACCGATACGGGTACAGCTTGAAAGAGTGTCCGGTTTATTGTGTCAGAGAGATCAAGAAAATAATCATCGACTTTACATCCCATCCACGATAAAAGAATTTTGAAACACCAGGTGAAAGTCTTGGGAGATATAGATTAAAAAAAAACATTAACAATTGGAGGAGAGTGTTTATACTTGTTACCATCGCGACCGACAGAAAGCCAAAATCTAGTCTGATACGGAAATTTCTACACAGAAAGGTTGAAAAATTGTTAAAGGTGAAGATGGGTTTATGGAACATCAAATTTTCAATGAAAAGCCGACTGTAAGTTACAAAGATAAATGTCAAGTATTTCTCGACAAAAATATGTATCGTAAGTGTCAATATCTTTTTTAAAGATAAGTTTTTGAAGCTATCTATTTCGTTTGGAGGCATAATATGTGTGTGTGTGTGTGTGTGTGTGTGTGTGTATATATATATATATATATATATGCGTGCGTGTGTGTGTGAAGTCTCATTGTGTTTTTTTATCAAAGATTATTTTGTAAGTATTCTAATTTTTTGAAAACTCGTACATGTAAAAAGTAATTTTCGTGAAGTTAAACAAAATCATTTTTCTTAGCATAGTTTTTTTCCGACTTATTTATTTATTTTTTTTATCTCGACCTTCCAAATCAAATTCAAGTTGTCTCCTCTGAAGAGATTTAAAGTCACCTTCTTTACCACGGGAGTTCCTTTCACATAGGATGATACCGCAAAAGATTCGTCTACTTAAGTTAAATGCCTTAATGTTCATAACATTGTTTTTCTTTGAATAAATATTGCAATATGTATATATCTGTCAGTCTATATCTCTCTCTCTCTCTCTCACACACACACACACACACACACTTACACACACAGAGCCGCGTCAGTACTACTATATGGCTCAACTAAGTAGACTTAGACTACATAAGGATGTAGCGAGCTATTTTAAACATATCCAGGAAGAAACATCCCTGAAAACAGCAGCCGTACAGCCACTCAAGTAAGACGATCAAGATATGCTGGAGAAGCAGAGATGGACTCAGAGGAAAAATTCTACTGAGGAGTACCACTCATGACCATATCAGGAGATGAGAGAGGGATTTGACCAATTACTCAGTAAGTTATTCTTTTTTCCATCTTGAGATGAGACAACTTCTTAATATCCCATCATCGGTGGAAAGTGGGAAAAGACATCAGTGCAAAATTGTCATAAACAAAATCAGACCTAATTCGAACTCTTGATTTCCCTTCTAATAACAATTACGCCGATAGGTGATTTCATCAACACGTCTACCCTAAACACTCACATACACACATATATAGAAGTATTTACCCAATCCTCTTCAAAACAATTTTTAAATGGAGTTTAACAGAGTTGAATTAGGAGTTTTTCTTCTCCTAGACAGGTTACCATACCAAGGTTACAGAATCTAGTTTCCCCTACTATTTACCCATAACTAGAGCGCGAATAGTTAGATTCATACCTTTACCAAAGATATTCTTACTATGTGAAATACAAACTGCATCATTCAGGATTTGAACTTGGTTCGCCGTGCCCATTTCCGACGACGATAACTAACTAACTAACTATCTCTCTCTCTCTCTCTCTCTCTCTCTCTCTCTCTCTCTGTGTCTTGTTTGTTTGTTTGTTTGTTTGGGTTTTATGGCTTATCAACTTTTGTAGGCTTTTTAATGCCAAATTCATTTTTATACGAGTAAGCAGTTCTGTTTCAAACAATTCAATTTAGCATACGTATAAAGTTTAATTGTCAAAAACATTTCTATTTCAAGCTATTCAGTTAAGTCAAACAGTTTTAATTCAAACAATTTAGTTTAGTATAAATATTATTTTATTTACACAGAGTTAAATGTCAAAATAATTCTATTTCGAACAGTTCAGTTTAGCATAATTACAGTTTCAATGTCAAAAACAGTTCTATTTCAAACACTTCAGTTTAGCATAAGTACACAGTTTAAATATAAAAACTGTTCTATTTCAAGTAATTTAGTTTCGCATAAGTACGTAGTTTAGTTCTATTTAACCCATAGATAGGACACTATCAGGTGCTACCACTCTGGACCATATTGGACCTGTGAGTGATGAAAATGAAGGGGTGCTCCGCATTTCCCAAGGCTCCAGCTTTATTGAAACATCACCATCAGATTGTTTATTGTCATATACAGGACACTCGTTGGTGGGGGTTGAAAAAAGAGGATAGAGAGAATAGTTGTGGGAGAAAAAAGACAATAAGAGAGAATTAAAAAGAGGATTATTGACGAAAGAATAAAAAGAAGTTGAGAGAGAGAGAGAGAGAGAGAGAGAGAGAGAGAGAGAGAGAGAGAAAAAGGGGGGATATATGAGTTGTTTTTTTTTAGATATCGAGACTAAAGCTGTATTTACCTGAGCAGAAATTAACAATAGATGAAACGTTAATTTTCTTCAAAATAGTATTTTTGGCCATAAACATTTTTATTCCAGTGAATTTTCCATTAGTTGAAGCACATTATCGAATCTGCTTCGATATATTTCTTTAATTGTCCAAACACGTCCTTAAGATTTTACGTCTGGTGAATATTGAAAGTGCTACACTTGAATAATTCTGTATTTCGCCAAAAAGTATAGAGACTGACTTCATATTTTTTTAAAACTGGCACTTACCGATAGACATCTGTTTAGACATCATTTTATGACACCACTCTAGACCTCTAGACATCACTTTATTAAAGCAGTTGATCAACTGTACACATATCTTCATTTGAATTTAAAACTTTTATATTAAAAATATTTAATGATTTAGTTTCGATCCTTTTTGAACACTTTAAAAGAATGTCATTTGTCAAATTCCATGAGTAAAAAAAAAAAAAAAAAAAAAAAGAAAAGAAGAAGAATGTAAAGGGAGAGTAAATAGAGAGGAGAAATTCAGAAGAATATTTAGTGAGAGAAAGAAGAATGAAATATAAAAAGTTATCATGAGGAACGAAGAGAGAGAGAGAGAGAGAGAGAGAGAGAGAGAGAGAGTGAAAGAATACTGAGTAATGCCCTTGAAAAAACATCACTGATATATTTGAATTTCTGGATATTTTTTCTGAAAGAAACTAAATGACATATCTACATCTATTTACTATAGTTTGAGCAATGTTCTCTGCTCCCGTAACACTGGGATTTTCTCGTTACTCTGTTATGAGGACAAATTTCCATAGAATAAATAAATAAACATTAGCTTAAGTCATAAGAAAGTTTTAACAGCGCATTTTCCAACTTCCTATGTTTTAAAGACGATCAGAAATTACCTGATTAAACAGTAATTTCATCGGTCATTCTTATTTTAGTAGTGAAAAAGTGCATATCATAATTTATTCTATACAATCTCACGGCCTTAAAATGTGGGATCTGAAAGTGCATATTCGACTTATAATGTTGTGGGAGTTTAAAAATAACAAAAATGCTATCGAAAAAGCTTTTACAGTGTTTATTAACAAGGTGTCATTCTGACGATACGTCATTGAGAAATGAAATATGTACAAGATGCTCATTAGACCTCGAACAAATGCTTTTAAAAAATTAGTGGAATGCAATTCACATAAAAGTACTTGAGAATTAGCAATTGGCCTCAACACAGGCCAATCCAAAATCTGTTGCCACTTTAAAAAGATAAGAGTGAGCAAACTGGATGTTTGGGTTTCTCATACACTTAGAAGACTAGGATGATTGCATATCTACTCTGGCTATTCTTCTTTCTAAGCAGAAAATGGCCCGTTCTTCAAGAATATCATAATAGGTGACGAAAAATTTGTCTTTTCTCACAACATAAGAGGCAGTGGGTTAATAAAAATGAATGTCGCCAACCTACACGAAAGGCGGAGCTTCATGGAAGAAAAATCATCCTGTGTGTATAGTGAGATTATCGCGGTTTTATTCATTTTAAGTTTTTAAACCAAAATCAGACATCGAATTCAGACTTATATTCTAAATAGCTGTAACTTGTGAATGAAAATCTTCTTTGTAAACGCTCCACACTCGTGAATAGGAGAAACATTGAACTTCTCCATGATAATGTAAAACTACATTCAACAAGAATCACGCTGGAAAAAATATCGGATTTTGGATGGTTTGGTGATTTTCATTCATTTTCTTTTCTACAAAATGCTTTGAATAACAAAAAAACTTTTCTCAAGATCGGGTGAAAAGGCTTGTGGAAAATTTCTCAATTCACTGTCAAATGATTCCTGAATAAATTCTATTTTACTAAAACGGAAACCATTTATGACTCAACCCAATGTATTATGAATATCTGATTTTTGTATGGATGTTATCGCAATACAACCAAAATTACACATCGGAGCAAGATTTTTGTTAACGAAACTGCATTAAAATTATTTCAGAGAATAAAAAAATATCAAACTTACAACTACTACTACTACTAATAATAATAATTGTTTGGATTTTGTGTCCATGCTCACTCTGATTGTTAAAATCTCTCAAGTGAAATAATTATAAAGGAATATATCTATTTGCAGTTAATCATAATTTCTATAAATAGGATATCACCCTACAGTGAGCTAAATGGCCACCTTAGGTTGCCTTTAAGAGGTGATATATAAAGTCAAATTTTATTTTATATACCAACACCCTTCCTCGCGTGCAGGATGCTATACCAGGTTTGTTTTAAGCAAAGTTTAACAAGATTGGATTCATTTCCTTTTCCTAAACAGATGGCCATAATAAATCTAAAAGGACCACTCTGCCCTACTATTTACTCGTAGATGGTGGGAGAATAATTAGATTCATACCATTTGCAAAGGTATTAGTGTTTTTTTGAAATCTAAATAGCCACGTCCAGGATTCGAACTCGGGTTGCCGTGTCTATTTGCAATGACGGTGACGATTATACCACGGGAGTCTCCTTTTATTTTATATAGAAGTAGATTATTTTATCTATAACCTTTTACATATCAATTTAATATCTTTTTATAGCAACTCGCATGCTGTCTATACGCCTTTCAGTAAGCAACGCAAATCAAAAGTAAAGAATAAGTCTCCGATAACTGCTTATGTTTCATATAAAAATTAATAATAATAATAATGTCAGGTGTTTTCAATGGAGATGGGTATTTGAAATCTATTTCTATGTTCTGATCACTTTCGTTTCTAATGTCTCTTTTTGTCTTTCCTCATAGAGAAGTTCGAATTATTTTGACTCTCTTACTCCTTCACCCGATACTCTTAAAGGTTTAGAAACGAAACTCCAGAAAGCATCTTTGTTGACACACATAAAATGTAGATGGTGTATGTCAGTGCGCTCGACCGAAACAGTTGATCAGGGCACAAAAGAGGACGACGACGGGTTGGCTTCAATTCGAAATCTAACGACTGGTCGTCTGTGTAATTGACCAGTTGAACGTATACTGACCGCAATCGTTGTTGAAGGAGAAAAAGTGACTTTAACTTACGACTGATCACGTCAATCAGGTCATTCCACTTCTTATTCTTTTTCCTCCTCCTCCTCCTCCTTCTCCTTCTGGTTGCTCTTCTCTTTTTCTTCTTTTTCTTGTTGTTGCTCTTCTAATTTTTTCACTTCTTTTCTTTCTAGTTGTTATTGCTTTTCTGGTTGCTCTTCTTTTTCTTGTTGTTGCTGCTCAAGTTGTTGTTGTTCTTCTTCTTCTTTGGAAAGGTGAATGCTCTCAACATGTTCATTCATCACAATATTTTTTTTTATTTTCAGTCTCCTCTCCCACATTAAAGCTTCACTTCGATTTGTCGGTGCCAACTCCGTTACTATTAGTAGTGGATCATTATCATCCTATTGTATGTCATCATGACAAAGTATTTGCTCGTTGACGTGTTGACAAGTGAATAACGCTAATCTGAGCACCTTGTTAGAAAAAGCGTAAGCGTTCCACACATTAAGCGACTGGCGCTGTCCGTACAAGGAATAGCTTCCGTTTAGAGCGAGCCAAGGGTCAGGTAGACGATGCAGACTGGGCCGGAGGGAAATCAGGCGAATAAAAGGAGGAATGCCCCCTTACAGCAATAAACGGCCTATGAGGTTGTGGTGACAGTTCGCACACGATAGGAATCAGACACTCAAACGCGCCAATAACTTTAGCAGGCAGAACGAACGATGGAGTGTAGAAAACATATAAAATTGTGTTTCTAAAGCTCAATCTCATTCGCTTACATGAATGGAGGCAGCAAGAAAGAAGGAAAAGATACCAAAAACCGGGAAGAAATTCGAAGTCAAAAACAAAATATAAAACAAGGTACTTTTAAAAAAAGTAATATCAAACAAGAATAACTTAAAGGAAAATTTTAGTTATTTGCAATATTTAGGTAAAGAATTTTCATCAATATCCGGCTAATTTCTTTGATCTTATTATTATTGTGTTTATCGCAACACTTTAGTCATTTTATATTCTACGGCCGCCAAGAAAGATAAGATAACACTGTGACTATGCGAGATTTGAACTCTCGTCTTCGTATCCTTAAGAATCACGTCTGGCATAGACAGCATACTAACTGGTGAAACTACAGAAAATCAATCAACAATGAAAATTCAAATTTAGTCATTTAGCCACACCAGTTTTATCAACACTATATTGTTTTGTTTTTTTTTTTTGTTTTTTTTTTTTTAAACATTTAGTAGTAATAGATCTAATGTTTTGAATTTCTTAGATGAAACCTTTTATCATCACTAATATCATGCTAGTTTAACTTTCCTCTGATTTTTTTTCTTGCTCAACATTCTACATCTATTTGCAGGTTCACATGGAAATTAAGTGACAACGAGTCTCGGCAAATTCCAAGCACCTCTCTTAGTATCATCCAACACTCCAGCACTATTATTGATTGGACAGTTCTTTGTAATTCTAATTAATTTAATCTCGATTTTAGTGTTTTTGGCAGAGTTCCATGTTTGGCAAATTTTCTATCTACTCCACCCTTTTCTAAGGCCGCGAGCAAGTTCCTGGTTATTCTAATCTTTGCGAATTTTTCATATTAGTTTTAACTCGAGTTTTTCACTAAAATCTGAGAATCAGAAAGTTTTCTCTGGTCTACAGAACTCTTCTAAGTATTCTTGCTGATTTTAACAGTGCAGCGTTCTGAATGGTCTTGATTCTTCCTCTGATGTCTAGTTCCTCTAGTTTATTTTCTCGACCTTTGGTGACCGTTCAAAGGATCCCAACTGGTATCACCCTCATGTGTCACAACTTTTTCAGTTCTCAAGAAAGATCCGAGTATTCGTCTATATTTTCGCTTTCTTTTATTTTCAAGCTGTGGTCCGCTGAAACAACAAAATTCCCAGGATGACAAGATCTTTTCGTTTTATCAATTAACACGAAATTGTTTTGGTCAAGATTAATATTATTTACTCTTTTACGAATTTTTCACACCAGCTTTAGATGATGGTATTTCACGGGAATTTGAGTGACAATAAATCTCTTCAAGTTTCCAAGACTCTTCTCAGTATTCTGGCCGACCTCAACAATGGTGTAGTTTAAATCGTCTCTGCTCATCCTCCGATTTTGACCTCTTCCAGTCTCCTTACCAAGTATTTGGGGATTATTCCAAGCGCACCAGTCCGGGGGCGTCTCAATATACATGGGACCCTTGTGACTGCTAATAACTCTACAACTAATAATATTGTATTCTTTTTTGTTTCACATTTGAAAATAGTATACTATAACAACCATTGAGCCTTGATCACAATGCCTTGGACAAGAGAGGAAAATATTTTGCGTCACAACTTATTTAGAGAAAAAATCATTCAAAACTTTTTCAAAATAGATGCAAACCATTGATATGGTAATAATTTATTAATGAGACAAAAAAAAAAATACTCAAAAAAAGATTACATATCCTGGATGCTGATATTATATCAATTAAAAAAAATATTGATTTGATTTCTCTAGCTCAAAGGATGAATTTTTACAGGACGTATTCCAGATGACTGCCATTGCTCTTGTCTCAATAATAAATCATTTTCATATTAATTGGTTGCATCTATTTTTAGACACCCTATATAACTTGGTATCACCATCACCTTCATGTTCAATAGTTTTTTTTACTTCTCTAGCAAGGTCTAAGTACTTATCTATCTTTTCGCTTTCTTTTTGGCAGCTTCTCTTTTTTTTTGTTGTTGTTGATTATCACTGGCTTTGGTCTTCTGTAAGGTGAATGTATCTCAAAATCCCAGATAATTTTGTGCGTTTCATTCTCTAGGACAGATTCTGGGTTATGCATATACCATTTTTTTCATATGGTCAAATTTCAATTTCTCGCACATTTACACCAATACTAACTTGTGGTATTCCCTAAAGTCTGAGTGACAGTTCTTCAGGGCACTTCTCAATATCCCATCCGATCACAACAGTGCTGTGGTCTAAAAACCTCGATCCATCTCTGGATCTCTAGTCTCTCGAGTCTCTTTTCCAGATTCTTCAAAATTGTTCCAAGAACTCTAATTATGGTTACCGAAAAGTTTTTTTCTTCTTGTCATCTATAAAATCTCTGGTCTTCTGGCCTGTAATCCATTTTTATCTCAGAATCCCAGAAAATGTTATGTTTCGTATTTCACAATAGATTCTAATCTGTTCATATGTCATTGGTTTGTATAGTTCCCAATGAATTACCTCCCTTACCCTGCGATGCTTGTTCTAACAGTTCCATTGTTATTATTACTTCTATAATCAGATAAATGCAAGTACTGACAGTCTAGGAGTTTTCAGTGAAAATTAGGTTCACTATGTTTTTTTAAATTCTGTCCATGTTTTCTTCATATTCCTCGTTTTCGACAAAAATTCAACACAATTTCTTCCTCAAAACAATTGAAATATTGAACAAACTCTCAAGTGAATGTATTTCAAGAGAATATGTGACTTTGAGCTTTTTTAACTCCAATCTCATTGGCCCAATCCATTCTTTTTCTCAATTTTTCTCATTCCCGATTTTCCAGTTATTCTCCCTACTTATTTTCCTAATCTCCTACGCGATATTATCGTAACCCTTTGCTGATAAGTGTCCAACTTTACCTTTTTGCTTAAAAGGAATCTTAATAAATACAAATAATTATATTAACTTTTTTGTATCCACGATCAATTTATCATTTATGTTCTTTGTAATCCTATTTTTACCAAGTTATACAGGGTGTCTAAAAATAGATGCCACCCATTAATATGATAATGATTTATTATTGAGACATAATATTGGCAGTCATCTGGAACATGTCCTGTAAAAATACATCCTTTGACCGAGAGAAATCAAGTCAATGTTTTTTTAGTTGATATAATATCAGCTTCCAGGACATGCAATCTTTTTTTGATGTTTTTTGTGTCAGTAATAAATCATTATCATATCAATGGGTTGCATCTATTTTGAAACAGTTTTGAATGATTTTGTCTCCAAATAAATAGTGACGCAAAATATTTTCCCTTTCTTGTCCAAAGCTTGGTGATCGGGGCTTAATAGTTGTTATAGTATGTACTATTTTCAAATGTGAAACAAAAAAGACACAGCATTATTAGTAGTAGAGTTATTAGCAGTCACATGGGTCCCATGTATATTGAGACACCCTAAATTATGCTTGATATAACTAGCAGATAGTAATGAAAATACTGATAATGTTTCAGGCAATATATATTTAAAATCTTGATTAGTATCGAATATAAATCACATCGACTAAAACAAACCGAACAAGAATAATTTTAAGTAGAGACTAACAGCTGGCTTTTTTTCAGCTTTGTTTACCATCAAAAGAACATATCGACGACAAACAGGTGTTGGGATAAATATAAGAAAACGTTTTCTTTTTCACTGCTTCTACTTTCCCTGAACCCCTTCACTCTAAGTTGGGATCGCTTCTTTCTATTCAGTCTATGGACGCAATACATTGCAACCGACCGCACGCACGAAAGAGCACCCACGCAAACGTGCGCACAATTAAACACAGTCCATTAATTCCACTTGGTTCATCTTGATCTGTTTGTATCACATACATTATTAAATATGGTCGCAGCCAATTAACCACTTATCACCAATAGCAACAAGTCAACCAATCAGAGATTAATTAATGCCAAGTAAAAAAAACAAAAAAACTCGCCTAAACATCATTTATTATTTTCAAATCTTAAAATGCATTGATCAGATTATAAACAGTTTTTAGTTCTTTGTTGATATTTTAAAAACTTAATACAAAGCTAAATGGTGTGGAGAGAGGAGAAGAGGTTTAACTGTGAAAGACTTGTCTACCTTCCTTGAAAATCTACTTTGATAATTAGATAACTGTATGTCCTTCTGGCACCCAAAACTGGTGCCAGTGGGAAATACGGCGCTCTACGATTTCTAGATGTGTTCGACTGCTCAGTAAAGGTTGAATAAACAGATTTATGAGAAACTACTTGATAGAGTCTCGGCTATCTGAAATAATGTACCCGACATTATCATGCATTATCGTTATCGTCCATTATCAGAAATTATTAAGGGAAAAATTCTACATTACTTTGAATTATTGTGTATTATTTTCGTAAACGCTCAACTCGATATTGCATTGTTGTGCCTTATCATTGCTATGAATTCTCATAGCAATGATATCATCCTAGTATCATCCGGGGAAGTTCTTGTGGTTTAGTGGCTAACGCGCCGAGCTACGACATCGTAGTAAGCAAGTTCGAACTCCAGTCGCGCTATTACATTCACTTTCAGATTAATACTCTTGGGAGAGATGTGAAACCCCATATCCCCCATTCTAATTATGGTTTAAATAGAACCACTACTACCGTTCTTTAACAAGGATTGCTTAGGCATTTAATAACTCATACGGTTTGATGTGTCATTAAACAAAGAACCCAGACCAAACCTGGAACTATCATATATCATTGTGCATCATTATTCATTATTAGAAATACTGCACGCTGGCAAATATGTCATTGTTGTGGCGAGATATACAAAAAGTAGAACAAACATATCTCAATTACACCTCGTACAAGTTACTTCTAGAAGAATAAAACGTTTTCCAAACAATTTCTTGCTATTGAAAGAAGGACTGCTTAAAATAATCTGGAACTTAACGTTCTGCAGTGGTAAGTGGTATTTACTCAACCCCTCCACCACAAGGTCATTTTTTAAGCAGAGTATAACTGGTTTGTATGTAGAGTTTTTCTTCTCCGAGACCGTTTGCCTTATCTAAGATTAAAAAGTCAAGTACCCTATTATTTATTCATCGCTGAAGGGAGAATAATAAGACTTACACCTTCTCCAAGAGTATTAACACAATGTGAAATGCAAACAGCCTTGTCCAGGATTGGAACTCGGGTCGCCGGGTCCATTTTCAACAAGGAAAACAGTTACAATACGAGCGTAGTTGAGATAGTTATGTACTTACTGCCAACGTCACTGGTCGGTGTTCGATCGCTAACAAAAAACAAGATTTTAAATGTTTACCATTGTAAGCATTCAAAATTGTTCACAATTTTATTATACACCTTTTTCCCTGCCTGGCTATGTACAGAGATAAGCTTATCTTAGATATATGTAGTGTTAAAGATCATACACAGTAATTTGTTAAATTCATTTTTCTTGTTTGCCTATGAGAAAACGCAGTTTTATTTTGACCACTTATTGTTTGCCATTAAATGTTTGACGGTTTTTACCGAAATTATATAATATCAAATATATTGTTCGCTGAAGGACAAATGAATTTGAAACAATTTGGATTGATAAAACATTGTTGACGACTAAATATATATAAGATACAAATAACAACAATGACAACTTCTTTTAAAAATTTGAATACAATTTGATCCCAGTTGGAAAGTGGAATTTCAAATGTTCCTTTTTTTCCATTTTTGGCCCTGAAATGAAATAAATTCATTTTAATGAACATTGACATTTTATTTAATTATCTGTCGAACTTTCATTGATATTTATGAAAATCGAATTAAATATTGTTTATGTTTTTTCGTGCAGGTATCAAAATTTGACTGTTGGAAGAAAATATGAAAGTGCTCAATGCCCAATCGACAGAGCAGTATAAAAACCAAAATCAAACTTACAATATTGCACTCTTCATCTTTGCTCGAGTTTCATATGGGTTGCATATGGAGGTGCCCTTGGTGTAATGGTTACCGTCGTTGGAAATGGACGCGGCGACACGAGTTCAAACCTGGACGAGACTGATTGCATTTCACATAACACTAATATCCTTGGGAAAGGTATGAATCCAATTATTCTCCCTCCAGCTATGGGTAAATAGTAGGTCAGACTAGGTTCTTCAGCCTTGGTAAGGCAACTAGTCTAGGAGAAGGAAAAAATCTGTATTCAAACCTGTTAAACTCCGCTTAAAAATTGACCTTGTGTCATATCCTGCCCGAGCGGAGGGGTCGGTAAATATGTATGGGTTACACAATCATCAAAGATCGATATATATATATATATATATATATATATATATAGATATATGTGTGTGTGTGAGTGTATGTGTGCGTGCGTGCATGTGTGTTTCTAATTAAGGCATTGTAAATAATTTGATTGTAGAAATGCATTGAAAATAAGGAAATATCCGAAATTAGGACAAATATAAGTGATAAAACAGAATTATAACAAATATGATGGAAGTATATTGCGAATAATTTTATTATAGCACTGAAATAATTTTACAATGAAAACACTTTGCCAACACATTTAGAATAGAAATACCCTTTTGAGGAATCTGAAATTTAGCGTTAGTTATAAAATTGGAATAATACATATATAATGTAAATATTCTATCAACAAGTTTATAATAGAAAATTATAGAAATATTCTATCAACAAGTTTATTATAGAAAATTATAGAAATATTCTATTAACAAGTTTAGTATAGAAATGCTTTGAATATCAGAATAGAAGAGGTTGTTTTGAGTTAGGAATTAATATAATAATTGATTGATTAATTGATTGATTGTTTGATTGATAGGTTTTGACGGTATTTCAACACGCCAAGAGTTATTTCATGCCTAGAGGTTAGGGAATCGTGTGCATTGAACGTTTTACTTTTTTGTGTTGTTTTTCTTAAGATATTCTTTTTTGGGTATAGTCCAATTGTTTGAGAATAATATTTCAAACAGATCTATTTGAACCATAGACCTTTAATGTACTACCAATCCAGCTCAGAGTGGACTCGGGAGTAATGACAATGAAGGGGTACTCCCCACTCACGAGATCTCCCAAACTGGAGCCTCACCATTAGCTTCAGGTGAGTGTCATACCTTAGACACCCCTCTCTTTTTTGTGGAGGGGGTCTGACCCCTCTGCGGGGGATACAGTTAGCCCTGTTGACAGAGTGAATGAATTAATCCGTGACAAAATATTGTTATTCTATCATGTAAATGATTTGCTAATGTTTTTACCAAGTAAACCTATTGTAACTAATTTCACCATAAAATGAAATTAACATCAGGATGAAAGAGATTATTAGCATTTCTTTCACAACAGAACAAACATATCTACTAATAACGATTTGTTTCTTTTCTTATACTTGAAATTTTTCGATTTCGTCTGCAATGGTTGATAATTAAAATTATGATTTTGTACGTGAGTTTATTTTGAAGGATGTAATACATTAAATTGCCAAATAGACACACGCAAATGTACTTTATATATCAACTGATAGACAAACTTTGCGCATAACAAATGATGGTATGAAGTAAAATTCTTAATTTAAAACGGGACATAAAAAACTTGTCCTGAACTGTCTTTCCTTAAATCATCATTTGATTTGAACAATTTTCTATATTTAATTCCAACCAGTTGTGACTAATTAATGAAGTTCATGCACTTAAAACTCATTTGACCTTTAACCTCGCTTTGAATCGAGGAAATTGGGGTGACATTCCAACGTTGTCTTCACTTTCAGGGAGACTAAATAAAAACTTAACCGCAACTGTAAAACTTAGGTTTGCAGAAAATTATTTGACGATGCAAAACTAATTCAAGACATTCGATAAAAAAAAAAGTTTGTCTACGTATAATGTGTGTGTGTGTGTGTGTGTGTGTGTGCGTGAGAGAGAGAGAGAGAGAGAGAGAGAGAGAGAGAGAGAGAGACCGTGCAGATGTACGCAAGTATTGTTTTCCAAGTAGAATCTTCAAGAAAAGCCAAGTTTTACGTCGTAGGTTTGGTTGGTTGGTTGGTTTTCGGCATATCAACCTTTGGAGGGTTATTTAATGCCGAAGTGAGCTTTTGTTTTTTTTTTGCAAGCCATTATTTGGTTTCTAATTCCAATTTAATAATAATTAAAATAATTTGTAATTAATTACCATTTCAACTAATTATTTGTTTTATAAAAATAATGTGTGCACAATTATATTGTTTCAATTATTCTTGTCGAATACTAATAATTTGCAGGTAATTATACAGTTTCAATAACCAATTTCCTTTTCGACGATCGTTAAACGAATTGGTCCCTAAACCAGAATTTTCTCATTTTGGCATATCAAACATCCAGATAGAAGTGTTATGTGTTAACTCTGTTTTTGATATTTTAAATATTTTATCATATTCTTGCTCGACATCTTCAAATATAAGGTTTGCCGCTGTACGGCTGCAATTTAATGACTAAAGGTGATTTGGATTAACATAAATTAACTGAATATGTTTCAACACACCAAATCGTGCAGGTATAACATGGGAGGGAGATATCTGAAAAATCTTCCACACTTTATTATTAAAATGTAATTAAAATTAAAAAAGAATATTTTGCTGGAAACAAAATTGTACTATGAATAAAAAGTTTGACAAAAAAACTGACCAAATTTCCAAGGAAAGTGCCGAAGTAACTGACTTATGCTGAATAATAAATAAATATCTGTTAATATTTACAAGGACTTAGACAAGCACAAGTCTACATCTGCAAGGAACCCGGTGAGGACCGAACTTACTATACGTTAAATCTGCTAAACTAGTTTGACAACCATTGCACTTCGTTAATTGCCGCCATATTCCTTAAGTTTAGATTAATCTGGCAAAACGCAACAAGTGTGGAGCACTTTGTGAGGTGCAAGCTTACTAAACTATAGTAATAGTTTGTTATATGAGTTCACTAACCCGTTATCCTATGGTGAAACACTAAAATTGCCGTTTCTTTTATTTATCTTAGTCTGATACAAAACAATAACTGTGAGGCACACAATAAATATTGAATATAAATATGAAGAAAAAACTCATTACACAATAATAATAGTCTCTGCTCGATTAGCTTGATAACCATTATCTTACTGAGAGGCACTCCAACGGTGTATATATATATATATATATATATATGTGTGTGTGTGTGTGTGTGTGTGTGTGTGTGTGTGTGTGTGCGCGCGGGCGCGTGTGTGTGCAAACATCACCTTGATTCAAAGTTTCAGTGCGTAGTTCCTTGCCCTCGAGTCAGGATCATAGTCTATTATTTGTTCCTTCTCCTATATATATATATATATATATATATATATATATAATACAATTGTAAAAGTTAAAAATATAAAATTCAAAAAACAATAATTCTTTAAAATTATAATTATTCTTAAATTCTTAAAAAATATTTTAAAACAACAGATAAATCTTCCGTTATTCTTTTAAGTATTTAGTTTATCAATGTTAAACTTTGGTTCAAATTTTTTGAATTTTAACCTGTATAAGTAATTTAAAAAAAAATTTAATAGCGACCGAGCCACGTTACTAAATAGTGAGACATTTTGTTGTTATTCTAACACAAGATATGTTCACTGTTGAGTAAATGCCACGTGTTACCATAACGGACTTTCTCATAACTCTCTTGTAAGACGGTTGCGTGACCAATGAAAATACAGACACATAAAGTCTCCATGTCTTTTTTAGAAAGTATATATATCTCCACGTACAAATGAAGTTAATTTGTAAACAAATATCGTCTATAAGATTCACTTATTGAAATATTGCAAATATTCCTATCAATTTAATAAGACTTAGTAAATGACTTAAGTATCTTTTCTTGCAACATTCATTCCAATGTTCTGATTTTCTTTCTCTTAACCTCTCGAATGACTAAAGGGTGTTGCGCGATTTTTGGCGATAAGGTAACACTTAACGCCTGCTTAGACTCGCTTGCTGAGGCATGACGTCCCAAGCACTGGTAAAAGGCGTCACACCGGAACGGTATGCCGAATAGGGAAAGGAAGGTGAGTGGAGTAATTTTCGGCTGTTGCTCGCGGCAACTTTAGTGACCATAGAGAATTACTGTCCCTTGACAGATAATATACGTCATGCTCTACTTTGCGATATAACATATGCTGTCTTGCTTGTCGCCTTATCTACCTAATTATGCATTTACTAAATGCTAAAGATTTGTTGACGTTGCCTTCATTGTTATTTACAAGGTTTAACATAGTCTGGCACAACACTACAGTAGCGAGGATCGTATTCATTACCCTAACAAACTGGTCTGTGAGATGAGCTGGATAAATATTTATTTGAATGAGGAGCTCCAATATATATATATATATAGTGGCGAAGTAACTGAAGCGTTGGACTGTGTGCGATATCTTAGTGAGCGAGTTCGAACTACAGTCGCACTAGTTCGTTAACTTACAGAATAATTGGAAAAGTTATGAGCCCTTTTATTCCGCAACTAGGGGTTAAATGGTACCCCACAACAGTTCGATAAAGATGTGGCTTGAGAATAAAATAATGAACAAAAGTTAATACGCGATTAAATAAATCAAAAAGAAATGAAAGCAAACCTAAATAATTAGCTCGTTACTTGGTTTCTCCCCCCCCCCCACTCAACACTTGTTTCATCTTGAAACAATAGACAACTTTTCAGAAATAAAGACATTTATTCTCGAAGTCTTGTTTATTTAAAGAATTATTCAATCAAAATCCTTCTTTTCGTTGTTCACAAAATATCTCAGTCAGCACTTTCTTCATTTTAATCTGCTGTATAATGAAAAAAGAAATAGAAACCTAATAAAACAAAAAGATTTTAAAGCGTTAATATCGAGGCGTGTATTTCGTAACACATACTCTTTCATGGTTTTTATCATTAAGGGTTTAGGACTATTGTCTTCATCTTTATTGTTATTTCCACAACATTTCGGCCGATATGTCCTCCGGCCTTCTTCAGGTGTTTGTCGAATTCGGGAACACTAACGGAACTTCGAACTACGCCCTTTATTAAATCCACCGGGGTTGCTTGTTCTGATTCCGTTAGCCATAACCGGGTACAAGTGTCAAGTATTCCTGTATTATTGCTCGCCTGCAGTCAGGATTGAAGCTGCAAACTCCCGATGATTGTCTCCTTAGGGAACCAACACCTATTACCATTATGCTATGCGTCCTGTGGGACAGTTCTGAGTGAATTTTTGGGTCTTATAAACTTAATGTTTACTTGACTAGGATCACTACTATTATACATGATTTTTTACCTCTACTCAACTTCAGATTTTTTTTTATCTATTATTTTTAATTATCGGTTCCCATATTGTATTCAACTCTATACTTGGTCTCCTCAGCAGGTCATTGTAGCCGAACATATGTGCTGATTCCTTAAGGCGTCTATTCCTCCAATGTTCAGCCCTATCAATTATTTCAACTTTATCCCATAAGGGAAGATGGTTTCCCTTTTCCTTCCATATATGGTCCACCATACCCGACTTTTCAATCTCACCTCGTACTACAGCCTTCCGATGGTCTTCTAGCCTTACTTTTAGTGGGCGACCTGTCTCACCTTTGTATATTTTACCACACTGCAAGGGATGGAGTAAACGCAGTTCTTGGTCATGTTGAATTCTGTTGGTGGCTTTACCCGGAAGAGATACCTCCGGAGAATTGAACCACTTGTGAATACTGTCCTGATGTCATATGGACTCTTTTGGATCCTTTCGGCTAGTCCTTTGACATAAGGCAGACATAATGTGGTGAGTTTTCGAGTATTGTCCTCTATCTTTCTATCTAGGTTTCTTGGAGCCGATGTTATGCGTTCTGGGTAGTTGTTACGATGGAGGTTGTGTCTCAGACTAATCATTTATTCTTGATATGCTTCAGTATCGCTACTAATGGTTTTTGCTCGATGTTGTAAGCAACGGACAATTCCATTCTGTACCGTATATGGATGGTGGGAGTTGAAATTGAGGTACTGTCCGGTGAAGGTGGGCTTATGATACACAGATGACCTGAATCCTTGCTGTGTGTGTGTTACTAATACATTGAGGGAGGATAATTTGTTGTCTTGCTCTTTCTCTATGGTGAACTGTATAGATGGTCGGATTGAGTTCACGTGATCAAGTAATATCTAAACATCTTCCTGATGAGGCCAAAAAATGAATGTGTCATCTACCTATCTAAGCCACATAGATGGCTTTAGTGATGTAGATCCTTATGCCATTTCTTCGAAGTATTCCATTTATATGTTAGCCAACCCTGGTGACAATGGTGAATATGAGCACCGGTAAAAAATCATACATAATAGTAGTAATCCTAGACAAGTAAGAACATTAAGTTTATAAGACCCAAAAATTCACTCTGAATTATCCAGCAGGACACATAGGCATTGATTCCCTAAGCTTCAAAGGAGAAAATCATCTGGAGGTTGCAGGTTCAATCTGACTGCAGGCGAGTAACAATACAGGAATACTTAACACTTGTACCCGGTTATGGCTAACGGAATCTGAACAGGTGACCCCCGTGGATTCAATAAAGGGTGTAGTTCGAAGTTCCGTGAAGGTTCCCGAGTTCGACAAAAACCTGAAGAAGGCCGGAGAACATATCGGCCGAAACGTTGTGAAAATAACAATAAAGATGAAGACAATAGTCCGAAACCCTTACTGATAAAAATCAACAAGCTTTGTCTCAGAAATTTAGACAACTTTAATGGTTTCTTTGACAGAATTGTTCTCATTCCTTTTAGCACAAATCATTTTCTTGTATCTTGTCTTTGTTGAGGAGCGAAAGCCACAACGAGTTCATCTCCGCATTCATGTAACGTACATTTCTCTGATATCTTTATGTATGCTCTTTCCTTTTTTTTTCTTTTTTTCCAACGTAATTTCAACTTCATCGAAGAGAGTGTAGCATCCACTTTTCTTTTTCCATACTTGACTTTTTTCGTGCACCTATTTTTAAAAAAATGTTTCTTGTGCTTTAAATTTTGTTAGGATAACTCGTTTCACCTTTATAATTCTTCCTACATTCACCAGAGTAACTATACATGCAGTTAAATCATACAAATTTGCCTTTTTTGCCTTTTTTTAAAGCTCCTAATAAGTGTTTTCAGAATTATAGATACGTACGTTTCGTTTACTTCTGTTTCTTTTGTCATATAAAAATCCTATGAAAATTTAGAATATTGGATCCAAGATATTTCTCGCTATGAATTCATTACAAGAAAAATGGTGCATGAAATGGGGTGAGATTTGTATAATTCAACTTGAATATTTCGAAACAGTTTCCACATTTTTGTTATTTTATCACATTCAGCTCTCCTGCCTTTCTAAACGATTTCTTAACTGTCCGCAGTTTGGTGCAGTGGTTGTTGCTCTTATTTTTTCATGTCTCTTAAATCCAACAAATCGTCTTGTTAAGTGTAGAATGATGGAGGATGCTGAAGCCGAAACGTAATAATCAAAACAATAAAGATGCGAAGATCATTTTGAAACGATCCTATATATATATATATATATATATATATGAGAGTTTGCGTGTGTGTGTGTGTGTGTGTGTGTGTAATACAAATGAGGTTTGGGGTTTTATAGAAACATGAATCCTTATTAGACATTTACTTGTCAGTTTTTCTTACCCCAATCACATTCACTCCTGTGTACTCCTACATGCACCTATGGGAAGCTTTTTGCAATGTAATAGCAAATCGGTTTCACTATGGTTAATGAGAAATTCTGTTGTTATGGTAACATGGTTCTTTTATTCATTCTATTATTATTATCATTGGCTCAATTTTGTCTGTCTGAAGATATCTATATTAAAATAATAATCTTATCAGATGAATCCGTATAAATTTTATGGTTTAATCAGTCTATACAAATAGTGATAAACAAATTATATAAATCTATTTATATAAATTATACACACACACACACACACACACACACACACATATATATATATATATATATATATATATATGAAATGCAACAAATTAAATTGAAGAAGTCAAACAGAGAAACGAAACTACCGATAGACACATTTTTTACTTACATAAAACTTTCTGATAAACAACATTTTTGTAAAAGCAATACTTGTTTGGGTCCTTTCACTTTTTTCCATGTCCGATTGTACAAATTTCACTTAAAAAACTGAAAATAATTCTTAGGAATTAAACAGTAGAAAATACTGAGAATTTGTTTCCAAATGTTGATATTTACTGGCTGTTAATGCATTCAATCATTCCTAACTGCATCAGATGGTGAGGCTCCAGTTCATTATTTGTTATTTGAACCCATGCGGCTATGGGAAAATTATTTTTATTATATAAGAATACTTGATAAACAGAATTATTAGTGTTAGATAGGACTACATGAAACCATTGAACAGTGTGTAAGCAAATTATTATTATTATTATTTAATAGAATTATTAATGTTAGGTAGGAATATTTGTAACTATTTAACTGAGTGCTCATAAAACTAAAATTGCCGACAAGCTATTTGCTTACAAATTATATATATATATATATATATATATAAATTTTATGGAATGAAAAAAATAAAACTGCTGTTGGTTACAATTTCAATTCTGCTGTATTATTTCGCTAAAAGTGTGAAAGCTAGCAGGGGTTCAATTTGCTGGGCTAGGTGTTGTCGCGATTGAAGTCGTCACAAGGAGAACTGATATAAAATGAATTACTTTCGTAATTGAGTTTTTGCGTGGGTTAAATTTGACTTAACAGAATCCATCCATCTGTAATTAGCATGATGCACGCCAAATCCAAAATGATGAGAGTATATTGATAATTCTAATTGTATATAGAGATAAATTATTCTTTAAATTTTATATCTTTTTTACGTCTTTTGTCATTCTTTTTTTATATCTTAAAGTTTTTAAAATAGATTTTATTTCATAGTTTTTAAAATAAATTTTATATTATAATTCTAAAAATATCCGGGGATATCCATGGGTACAGATGTTACATTTAGATCTTAGGTAGAAGTGCTGAGAATTGATACTTCATCTTGGGCAGAGCGCAAATATATAACACTCTGATCCAGTGATTAGGATAGAAAAGAGTTCAGAAGTAAAAACAACAAAGATAAACTGATTCGTCCAAAAGAATCAATGTTTAATCGTAACAAAACTTCGTATCAAAATTTAAGCCAGTAAAACTATAATATTCATTCGAGAAATTGTTAAATTGTCTATTTAGGTTTCATCATCATCATGTCGCGTTGGTAGCACGGATATCCCTGACCCTCTCTCGCCACTCCTCCCTATCGTTCATCGCCCTAGGTAGGTCTTCAGGACAACATCCCGTATCCTCACATAGCTGCTGAATGTATGTTCGTGCTGGTCGTCCTGCTTTTGCACGGCCATGTGTGGGGGTCCATAGGAGTACATCTCTTATGAGTTCGTCCCTGCTTCTCCAGCAGTGTCCTGCATGTCTGGTTCGTCTAACTTGAATAGTTTTCGTGATAGGAGGCAGGTGGCCGTACAGTTGGTGTCTTGTGGGGTGTTGCCGCCAGGACTTGTTCAAGATTGCACGAAGCAAATCAGAAAAATGAATAGAGCTGAAAGTAATTTTATAGCTTTTTTATTAGAAAAAAACTTTGTGTTGGTTAGTTAATTTTACAGCATAGCAACCCTTGTTGGGTTAATTAATGTTGAAGTCATTCGTTTTTTAAAAGTAACCATATGATTTTAGGTGATAAATAACAATAATTTGTAAACAATTAGAGCTTCAAGTAATCATTCTTAGTACTAATAAATCATACATAATTATATTGTTTCAAGTAAATTCTTATTTAGTAATGATAATAAAAATAATAATAGGAATAAATACCTGGGCAGTACTTCCCATTAGATATTCGGAACTCTCTTTGAAGTGGACCAGAGAACTTCAGTAAATGGACCAAAGAACAAGAAAACTAATGACCATGCATAAGGCTTTACATCCCAGAGACGACGTTAACAGATCGTATGTATCAAGAAAGGTGGGAGGAAGAGGACTTGCCATCATTGAAGACAGCGTTGACGGATCGATTCAACGATTCGAGGACTACATAGAAAAAGCACGAAGGAGGAGGACATTAGAAACAATACTGACAACACAATGGCCAACAGAATGACAATAAACTAGAAAAGAAAAATGGGATGAAAAACAACTCTATGGGCGTTTTAAACGACTAATAAACAACATCTCTCACGAGAAAACGTGGACGTGGCTAAGAAAAGGAAACTTTAAGAGAGAAACAGAACCTCTCCTTATGGCAGCACATAATAAGCGAATGCTGCAAATTAGCACAGAAGGAGTATAAGACTAAACACTAGGAGGGCAAGGTGACCTACTGGGAAATGTGCAAGAAATGTCAATTTGACCATACCAACAAATGGTATATGCACAACCCAGCATCTGTCCTAGAAAATGACACACATAAACTCCTATGGGACATACAAACGAATCACCTAATCTCGGCCAGAAGACCAGACCTTATAATAATCAACAAAAAAAGTAACAAAAACAAAAACAAAAAAAAAACGCTGATGTGAAAAACTCTAATAATAATAATAATAATCAGGATATAGTAATGGAATTTGACATAGAAAATGTGCCATGCTCATAATTAGAAGCGGGAAAATGCAAATAACGGAAGGAATAGAACTGCCAAAACAAGAAAGAATCAGAATTCTTGGAGAAAACAAAAAGGATATGTACCTCGACCTTACTTGGGAATTGAAAAAACTGTGGAACATGAAAGTGACAATTGCACCAATCGTGATTGGTGCTTTTGGTACAGTAACTAAAGGATTATTAAAACGACTGGAGGACTTGGAAGTTGGAGGACGAGTGGAGACTATCCAAAATATAGCATTACTGAGAACGGCCAGAATACTGAGGAGAGTCCTGGAGACTTGAGGAGACTTGTCATTCAAACTCCAGTGAAAAACCATCAGCTAAAACTGATGTGAAAAATTCTCAATGGGTGAATAATAATAATAATAGTAATTTTCAGGCTGTGGGACATGAAAGTGATGGTGATAACAAATGCAATTGGTACTCTTGGTACAGTCACCAATAAATTAGTACAGAGAATGGAGGAATTGGAAATAAAAAGACACGTGGAGACCATCCAAACTACAACATTGTTGAGATTGGCCATAATACTGAGAAGAGTCCTGGAGACTCGAGGAGACTTGCTGTCACTCAAACTCCAGTGGGAAAGCATCGGCTTGTGTGAAAAAAGGAGTAAGTAATAATGATTTTCAAACAGATCTATTTGATCCATTGATAGTACTATCACTTCAGGTCAGAGTGGATCTGAGAGTGATAGCAATTAAAAGGTACTTTATACTTCTCTGAGCTTCCAGATGGAGTTAAGTCTTATACTCAGAACACCCCGAAAATATCAGAGTTAATCCAAGATGCCTGAATAATCCCAAATAAGGAACAAAAATGGAAATTGGCTAGAATGACTATTTTGACCAGTCTGCGACCACAACAAAGATCTATATTTTTTGTGTTGCAGCTCATTTTTGTTTTCTTTCCTTGATTAAAGTTCTATGCAATTTATTCGTTCTGTTGTCTCATTTTTACCGTCTAAACTTTTGTTCATTTGAAATGTTTTAGCTGATCAATGTCTTCATGATGCAATTAGGAATACCCCACTTCTTTTTCATGTCTTCATGATGCAATTAGGAATACCCCACTTCTTTTTCATGTCTTCATGATGCAATTAGGAATACCCCACTTCTTTTTCATGTCTTCATGATGCAATTAGGAATACCCCAGTTTTTTTCCATGTCTTCATGATGCAATTAGGAATACCCCACTTCTTTTTCATGTCTTCATGATGCAATTAGGAATACCCCAGTTTTTTTTCATGTCTTCATGATGCAATTAGGAATACCCCACTTCTTTTTCATGTCTTCATGATGCAATTAGGAATACCCCACTTCTTTTTCATGTCTTCATGATGCAATTAGGAATACCCCAGTTTTTTTTCATGTCTTCATGATGCAATTAGGAATACCCCACTTCTTTTTCATGTCTTCATGATGCAATTAGGAATACCCCAGTTTTTTTTCATGTCTTCATGATGCAATTAGGAATACCCCACTGCTTTTTCATGTCTTCATGATGCAATTAGGAATACCCCAGTTTTTTTTCATGTCTTCATGATGCAATTAGGAATACCCCACTTCTTTTTCATGTCTTCATGATGCAATTAGGAGTACCCCAGTTTTTTTCCATGTCTTCATGATGCAATTAGGAATACCCCACTGCTTTTTCATGTCTTCATGATGCAATTAGGAATACCCCAGTTTTTTTTCATATCTTCATGATGCAATTAGGAATACCCCGCTTCTTTTTCATGTCTTCATGATGCAATTAGGAATACCCCACTTCTTTTTCATGTCTTCATGATGCAATTAGGAATACCCCAGTTGTTTTTCCATGTCTTCATGATACAATTTGGAATACCCCACTTCTTTTTCATGTCTTCATGATGCGATTAGGAATACCCCACTTTTTTCCGATAAATACCCAACGCACCAACAGGTGCGTGAACACCTGTGAAAAGCCGTGCCGTTTTAGAAAATTTTCTGACCAATTCGTCGAGCCATGACAATTCAGCCCTTATCATAGTTATTCATTTCAAATCTTTCTTTTTGACCATTTCTATGACATTAAGCATTTGGAAGTGAAATCCGAATCCAACCGAATCTTGTTTACATACACCAAACACACAGAGTTATTATGAGGCAATATCAATCATTCTAAGCACATGTAGTTAGTATCTGTGATATACCAACACCTCAGCAAGACGGAAACGAAAGACAAAAAAAAAAAAAAACACAGCAAAAAATGCATACTTATTTAGGAAATAAATCTGAAATATTTTATCTACATATACATGAGTTGATAAGTAATAATATTTATCAGCAGACAAAATGAAACAAGCAGTATCTGTAAGGGGGCAAAGAGGAAGACTTATTTATTACGTCACAAGGAGGCGTAGAACAGTCATGAATATCGTTATCCTTATTGGAACTCAGATACGAACGTCTCTTCTCGTCGAACACTCAGCTGCAACTGGCCTAACAATACGCAAAGAGATGTCACATGACCCGCATGAGCCCCTAGCGGCGTCCATAAATTCTCTGTCAAAGAAAATAATGATCTTTTGTCTCCCTATACTGGTTATAATTTTCTAGGTCATCAGTTTAAATCTTAATTTTTATTAATACTGAGTACTTTAATTAAACGTCTTCCTTAAAGAAAAAGACAACCATCCACATGAATGTCTGCATGTGTGTGTGTGTGTGTGTGTGTGTGTGTTGAAAACTTAAAAAAAGATTTTAAAGATTATAAAAGCCACAAAAGAGGCTATGAAATATCAACCAGTAACATATCCATTCGTTAAATTAGGATGGTTTTTAACATTCAAATATCAAGCAACTTGAAAAAATTGCTTACATATTTTGGTCAATCATCCAAAACGTTCATAATTATATATATATATATATATATATATATATATATATATATATATATGTATGTATGTGTGTGTGTGTGTGTGTGTGTTTGTTTAGAGAGAGAGAGAGAGAGAAAGAGAGAAAGAGTATTAAAATGAATAGGTTGGCAAATGATTTCAAATTTGCTATTTTGGTTTATTCATTTATTTATTCATATACTTGCGCAACTCGTGTTTCAGATATTTCCATCCTCGTCAGGAGTTTAAATTTTGGCTGTGTGTTAAGTTTCTTGTTTCATTCCAGATCTTTGTCTGAGAATGTCCCATTGGAGTAGTCTTTAAATCAAACTACTCAATATTGATTAGGTTTGGGCTAATATATATATATATATATATGTGTGTGTGTGTATGTGAATACTAAAAGCAATCTTTATTTAAGTAAAGATCATGTTACTAGTTGATTTTTCGCTGCTTCTTTTGTGGCAGATAAACTCTTTCGAAGTAATTCCCCTTCGAGTTTAATGCTCTTTCCCATCTTTTTTTTTCAACGCTACTATACTCTTCTGTCAGGATTCTTCTCGGATGCCCCTCAACTCTGTCGTTTCGGCTTTTCAAATGGCCTCCATGCCTTCAAAACGGATCCTTTTGAGTTTGTGGTAAAGAAAAAGCTCATGCAGAGGAAGATCAAGTGAACAGGGAGATTGTTCTAGGACAGCGGTGTTCCTCTCAGCTAGAAACTGTCGGATACTCTGGGCATTGTGAGCAGGTGCATTGTCCTGGCGAAACAATCTAGATTTGTCCTACCACAATTTTAGTCACTTCTCGTGCAATTAAGCGAAGCATAAACTGCAGGATTTTCTTGTATACAAATTGATTGATCGTCTAACCCTGTCGCAAAAAGTCATTGTGAACGATGCTTATCACATCAAAGAACATGATCAAGATGACTTTGACTTTGACTTTTAACTTTTCTTACTTTCTTCGACGTCGGAGACTCTTCTAGTGATTACTCTGGCACTTGGGTTCCGGGCCGTACACAAAAATCAGGGTCTCATCGCCAGTGATGACTCTACGAAGCAAATCTATTTCAGTTTGAAGATAGTTCATCATGTCCTGATACGATCTGCTTGCAACGTTTCTTTTGATTATAATCTAGAAGTCTTGGCATGAATTCTTGCGCAGACTTTTCACATGCCTAAATTTTCCGGGATAATCTTTTAAACATTAACCTTTTTATGTCCAGCTGACTTGTGATCATTCGATCAGTCAAATGACGATCACTAAACATCACTTGTTTTACCCGCTTATCATTACTTGTTGAAGACCTTCTCGTCGCTTCTGGAGTAATCTTTCACCTCCTTGCACTTCTCTTCGAAACTCTTGTGCCCCTCAGAAAAACGTGTGCGTGACATGGTGTTATTTCCATACACTTGATGAAGCATTTTAAGTGCTTGTGACTGTCTTCCCCTACCGGATAAAAATTTCAGGTTTATTCGTTGCTCGGTGTTCAAGGTCAATTTTTAAGCGGAGTTTAACAGGTTTGAATTCAGAGTTGTCCTTCTCCTAGACTAGTTGCCTCACCAAGGCTGAAGAATATAGTCTGTCCTATTTACCCATAGCTGGAGGGAGAATAATGGGATTCATATCTTTCCCAAGGGTATTAGTGCTATGTGAATTGCAATCACTCTCGTCCAGGATTTGAACTCGTGTGGCCGTGTCCGTTTCCTACGACGATAAGGATTACACGACGGGCACCTGTCTGTCTGATTATCTGTGTCAATATATGTGTGAGTGTGTGCGTATGTGCATATACGCATGCATTTTTTTTTTCATATTTACTGATTATATATTCTTATATATACGCATACACTCATGCAGACACGAGACATTAACACGTACACACATACACTAACACACACACACACACACACACACACACACACACACACACACACACACACACACACATATATATATATATATATATATTCACACGTTGGGATTCTTTGTCTTGTTGTGGCTAACGTGATGGACTGTGGACTCAAAGTAACCGTGTTCGAAATCCAATCACGCCATTATGTTCAATTTCGGACTAATACCCTTGAGAAAGGCATGAACTCATTTGTCTTCCCTGTTAAATAATATTCCCTGTTGTTCTGCCACAAGGATGGCTTTTGCATTAGATAAACCATGATGGTTGATATGCCATTTAGCAAAGAAAATAAACTAACCCATATTTGCACAAACACATTTATTACTTTATATATGGTTTGGTTTGGTTTAGTTTGGTCTGGTTTCATGGCATATCAACCAATGCAGGTTATTAATGCCAAATCCATTTTTATACATATAAACAGTTTTATTTCCAATAATTCAATCTAGTATAAGTACACAGTCTCAATGCCAAAAACAGTTCAATTTCAAACAATTCAGTTGAGCATAGGTACACAGTTTAGTTCTATTTGACCCATAGATAGAACCCTATTAGATGCTACCACTCCGGGTCACAGTGAAGCGATGGCAATGAAGGGGTACTCCGCATTCCTCAAAGCTCCTGCATTACTGGATCCTCACCCTCAGATTGTTTAGTGTCATATATCCAGGACAGCTGCTGGGGGGTGTCTTACCCCTCAGCAGAGAAACAGTTGGTGTATTCTACAGCCTCAACCGACTGGGCAAATTACTCTATATACTATTTATTCCAAGTGAACGCCTTCTTTGTAAATTTGTAACTTGATCGTGAAATAATATATTAGACTTAATTGTGATATGCCATAAGTTTTAGGTTCAACATTAATTTCACAGATTGGCAACACAAGTTATTGCGACTAAACCAATACAATTTTTGTTATTACATTTTCATTTTATTTTCACTCCCGCAATTTTTCCAATCAGGCCGTTTAGATTGTTCGCTTGTTTTTGAAACTTGATATTCATTCGTTTTGGTTGTGCTGTGACAGTATTAAAAGATAACGAAAGACGGGGCCTCTGAACAAGTATAGCAATGTGAAGAAGTGTAGAAGGATAAGAGAAAAAACAAAACAAAAAAGGGAAAATAATGGCCAGTATACACGAGGCTTTTACGTTGCCATGACATCCCCACGTGATTACTGCTCGTGTCAACACAATCTTCCTTGTTTCAATGAATGTGCGCGTGGCTGCGTGCTGGAGCGGGAAACAAGAGAAACAAGGGTCGGGTTTATAAACAACAGAAAATATCCTTGTTGGGGTCAGTTGTTGAGATAACCATATTTGTAGTCAGATGCTAAGTTACGACTGCAAACATTTACATTTTTTTATATTCAAACCACTAATTCTTTCTTTCTTTCTTTCTTTCTTTCTTTCTTTCTTTCTCAATATTTATGTTAAAAAGAATTTTCATTCTTGCTCAGGAGTCGTTTCCTTTTCGCTGAATAACTTTCTCATTGTTTAAGCACGTTAATTCTTAAACAAGATTTTTTTTCTTTCTCGATTTCCATACTTTTTCGAGCTTTTTCCTCTACCGTGGTTTTTTTTAATTATTCCCCCGAGAACTTTTTTATCACCCGTTTCCTTCATGCAGCCCCCTATCATTGTCGACCCCCTACTGCATCATGTCTGACTGGGAAACAAAAGCAACAAAAAAAGAAAAAAAAAAAAAAAGAAAAGAAAAGAAAAAAGACAAATGATACCAATGTTGCGGCTTATTGCTTTAATGTCCTACCTTTGGCCTTGCTCTTTCGCCTGTCCGTCTCTCCTCTAATTCCTTATCTTTTTCTTTTCACCAAAAACTGTCGCTATTCACAGCTACTGGATAAATATTGAATGGCAAGGCACACGGAGGTGAAGAATGAAGATGGCGGTCGCTCTGCAAGACAACTGCTTCATACAGCGAGTTTCCACAGAACTGTGAGTTATAAATATCTAAAATGGGGGCAGACACAACTGGGAAGAAAAACGATCAGAAGGAACAGTTTTGTCGTACCTGATTCAACGCTACTCAAATAGGATAAAAAGATGTGGCATATATATATATATATATATATATATATAAAGCGTAAAAGTCCCTTAAAATTTTAAACGTTTAAAAAATCATTTTTAAACTTTTTTATTTATTTCTTTTATTTAGTAATTAATTCAATGAAATAATGAAAAGTCAAAATGAATATAATTAAAAAGAAATTCTTTACCTTTTTTATTCAAAAGTTGTTCAATTTTTTAAATGGTAAGATATTTTTCCCCCACCGATTTATATATATAAACAATTAATGAAAAGAAATTGACAAGAAACGAGTATTCAAAAAGTAATCAATGTAGCAGAGTAGATTTAACACTTAAAATATGTAAATCTAAAAAGAATTGATTCCTAATTATTAGTAAAATTGATAATTTCATATCACTAACAAGTTCTTTGCTAAAAAGTTTCTTAATAACTGTAGCTTTGTATTAATTTAAGCCACTATATGCCAGCCTCCAGTCTAAGACTCCAGTTGCATACCTGCCAGACATTTACCTTGTACAGTCATTGTTATTCTTCTTTATTTTTGGCAACTTAGTGAGGTATAGGATGTTAAATTGATCCTGTATCTACATAAAGAAACGTTGTGATTAAATTGTGCGCTTAATCGTTAACTTATTAATCAATGTAAGATGTGCCTCTTTGCTGGGATAGTCACACGTTTTCCACTGGTACTGAAACATTTCAAATATTAATTTTTAACTTGGAAGATTGGCACATGTCGTTCTTAAATGTCTATTAACCTTATATCTGACCGATGGAAATTTAATAGTCTTGTACCTGACCAATTGAAACATAGGAATTTTTTCAATAAGAAATGATAGAAATGACTTATTGAATTATTTACTTGCAAAATGTTTCATAGAAGAGATTGTGTAAATAAAAAAGTTGAGTTTACAGTTTTATAACACCTATTTATATCCAATTTTTCTATAATATTGCGGAATTAGGCCAGTTACAACTACTTGTAATCTGCTGCCTATTCATAAACTTTATTAGCCTACTAAATACATCAACTTCACGTGAGTTAATAGATTTTTTAGGCATTTTTACTTTGGAGAAAAGGTGTCATAGTAAAAAAAACTAGATTCTTTAAAGCTGATTTTCAGACAGAACTTTTGATTTTGGAAAATTGACATATAATTATCTTTATAAAAGATTTAAGCTGAGTAAAATATGAGCGTTATAAGCAGGAAAATATCAGTCTTATATGTCTTAAGTATGGAAAGATAAAAGAGGCTTCACTCTATATTTTGTTGATTTGTTTAAATTTTATAACCGAGAAATATATTAATATCGAAATTGATTGGTTCTTTGTATTTTAAAATTAAAAAAAAAAAAAAAGAAATGAAAAATGTAATTGTAAAGAGTCCCAATTGATTGCGGCATCAAATGTTCATAGTTGATTTTTCCCTTCTGTTAACCTCTATTTCTTTACACGTTACCATACCAAGAACTGTCTTTTCTGGTCACGTGAAACGTGGCCCCCTGTCATAGTCACTGACCCTTATGGAAATCCATATTCAAACTCTGCACCATCTAATCCATCATTTTTAGACCGGCCACAGCTCTTGTTTCTGGCAGCTATATTACTGAGAGTTCACCGCTCCTCAACTACACGGGGACGATTGCCTCCCTTGATTTTTGCCGATTCTTTCTATAGACTCAGATATCGGAGTTAACCTTTACCCGCTAACACGTAACGACCATTTGTCCTTTCGCGCCATTTTCTACTTTGTGTCTATTTTTCTTTTCTCGTATATGTTCTCATGTGGACATGAACAGAAGGTGAATCAGATATTTAAATGACAGTCTCGATTCGTATTAAAGAAGAGACACTCAGTTGTTAATTTTTAATAATTTCTGAAATATATTTCAATATACATGGGCCTTATTGAGGCTAATACTGGATGAAGCTCCTTTGGTTTATTTTTAATTGGCATTACCGACCAGGTTAAGTGATAATAGCTATGTAAGAGAAGTTTATCTAAGAGCCACATATCTTAAAATATATCTTGCATCTAGCATTCAACAATGGTTTACGAAAGGCCAGTGAATGAGCACGAAGGAAAACCACTTTTCCATAACAACCGCTTAAAACCAGTTGATAGTAAGTTTCATGAAAATTCCAGCAATATGATTAATATTGTCATTTTCAAGTCCAAATTCTTACTTGGATTAATAAGATGTCTTTCTTTTTTCAGTGTTTATCAGGATCGTTTTATGTATTCCAGTAACTATCGGTACAATTGTTTTAGATCAATATTACGAATAAATGAAATATATTGTTAACACTTTAGAAGAAAATCCACCTCAAACGCCTATTAAATAAGGTCATTATTGTCCTCGATCAAGTTTTTACTTTAGAGAAGCAGCTTTTTTTCCACTGCCGGAGCAAACAAGTTTATGAGGAAGTGGTTTTTCTAACTCTTTTAAGTAATTATTTAATAATACAAGATCGGATGGTAGACTTCTTTTCACGATTTAATTTGCTTGTTCAGCAAACTTTCCAATCCCTTGATATCCAGACAATATGCTTCTTCATTGACCTGTCACGATAGTTACAAGTGATTTTAATCTCCCATCACCAAATAAAGGCCGAAAAAAGACTGGCGGGGATCTATTCGCTTGCATTCGAATTCCTAGCTTGTACAGCGATCACTTGTGCCAGTGGGAAATAAACAACAAATTTAACCAGGAGACGGGCCAAAGTTTAGCGATAACCCTTGACTTTACAAAACATCACCTATGGTAGATGATCACATAATTGCTTAGCTTCGACATGTACGTCAGATTCCTGGCCACAGAAGTGGAGCAATCAATAAGGTTCGAAGCCACAAAACTTGCCATTGTAAATTTTGTTTGATTGCCACTAATCCACTGCAGATAGAGAATCATCCTCGTTATTATCATTAGCATTCTATGCAGCGTGTTTCGCGCAATCGTTATCGTCTCGGAAACGACGACACAAGTTCAAATCCTGGACGCTGCAGTTTGCATTTCACTTCGCGCAAATGCCATTGAGAAGAAAGGCATAAATCTGTTCTATCCCCATCTATGGGTAAAAATTAGAGCAGACTAAGTTCATTAGCCTTGGTAAGGCAACCAGTGTAGGAGAAGGAAAGCACTGAATTCAAACCAGCGTACTCCATTTAAAGTTTGGCCTTGTGTCGCATTCTGCCCGTAATGGCGGAGGGGTTGAGTGACTACATAATATTTTATGCAATTTCTTACACCAGTTGTAAATGGTGGCTTTCACTGAAGGCTGAGTGACAACAAACTTCAATAGACGCGAACGCCTTGAGAAAGGCATGAACCCTTTTCCCTCTCTTCAACTCACAAGTCTCTCAGTCATATTTTTTACTGGCCTACCACGATAGTTCGCAGATAGTAATAACGAAAAACTGTTGCACTCCTTTTTACCCTTGATAAGGACCAGTCAGTTTGTATTGGGTCATATTCGTTGCTGATATAGTTACATATTTCTGTCTGGTGCGAGAAGTTGGTGTTTGAGCGCTGGTAAAAAGTAGGATTTTGAATAGTGAAAGGCAGTCAAGCAGGGTCTTTCCAGTTGAAGGATAATTGTGACTCAGTCTCCCCCATCCAATGTGACTTTTTTTGCCTTTTACTCGGCTAAACGTAATAAATATCAATGCAAACAAAATCATGTACACGTAGACGCGTGCGAATAGACCCCGGCAGGGTTATATTTATTTTGATTGAATGAAGAAACAGAATTGCCATTTGGCCCAATGGACCCTGATTGTTTAGGGAGTACGTTATTTAAAGTGACTGTATAATGCCACCATTTTGTGCTGCAGCTGCCAGAGATGAACGACGGTGTCCCGACTGACCACACGCGGGGAAAACAGGCAGGACATTTCGGACGAACAAGAACGGCTCCCCAGTCTTGAGGCCATCGTTTAATTACTGCATGTTTACGATGCCTACCCTTTTCGTTCCTTTATTCACTTCACTCTCGCTTTCTTTTTCGACTACCAGCAGCCGAGATGATAAGGGAAATTTACATTCAGAATTCCTTTTCCTTTTTTAACATAATCATTTTATGAATTTTTATTTTCACATCAGAGTCTTTTTTGTTGGTGGGAACTAAGTGACAACAAGTCTCCTCAGCTCTCCATCACTTATTTTAATATTTTCACAGACTAACACCCCTGCTTTAGTCTAAGCAGTCTTAATGCTGGAATCTGGTGGGTTTCTTTTTTTGTATTGGCGAATACGCCTAATCAAGCAGAGACACTACTACATAGTTTGGAACGAGCCGCAGCAGGCATTGGCCTCCATGTCAATGCACACAAAACTGAATATATGTGTTACAACCAAACGGGCAACATTACCACACTAGACGGAGTCTCTCTGAAACTAGTAGACAAATTCACCTACCAAGGAAGTAGCGTCTCATCAACCGAAAACGACATCGACACATGACTGACGAAAGCATGGACTGCTATCGATAGGCTCTCGATCATATGGAAATCAGATCTGATCGATAAAATGAAACGCAGTTTCTTCCAGGCAGCGGTTGTATCAATACTACTATATGGATGCACTGCATGAACGCTAACTAAACGACTGGAGAAGAAACTAGACGGCAATAACACAAGAATGTTGAGAGCAATATTGAACAAGTCTTGGCGACAACACCCCACGAGACACCAACTATACGGCCAATTGCCTCCCATCACGAAAACTATACAAGTTAGACGAACCAGACACGCAGGACACTGCTGGAGAAGCAAGGACGAGCTCGTAAGTGATGTACTCCTATGGACCCCCACATATGGCCAAGCAAAAGCTGGACGACCAGCTCGAACTTACATACAGCAGCTATGTGAGGACACAGGATGTAACCCTGAAGACCTGCCGGAGGCGATGAATGATAGGGAGAAGTGGCGAGAGATGGTCAGGGATATCCGTGCTGGCGGCACGACATGATGATGATGATGATTTGTCTTCAGCCTTTTGTATGCTGGCTCATCTAAATCCTCGATTTAGTACACCTTTTGCTTACTCGACACATCTAGATTTGAATTTTTTTATTTCGCTGTAGGAATAAGGCTGAACCTCAAAGCCTCCGCATATCTCTTTTTTTTCTTTCTTTTCTAGGAGAGATTAGTTTGTACTCCTATTTGCTTATATAATTAAATACAAGATTTTTGAACAGTTTCCAGTGTATGACTATTCCTACTCTGTCATGCCCTTTTAAACATTCCTTTTGTGGGTTCATTCATTTTTGGTATTGTTTATAGTGTAGTCTCTCCACAAAAGTGATATATGTTCTTTTTGCTTATAATTATTATTTACTTCTTTAGAAGTATCAATAATCTGAGAGTAAGTCTTTCTAAATTTCTCACATTCTTCTAAATTTGATTGCATATTTTATCAGTACTATTGTTAATGTTGTTTCAATTCTCTTTTCGATCTCCAACCTCTTGAGATCGTTCATAGTGCCCCTGGGATCACTGGTACGACTACTACTTTCAAGGATCAATAAGTCAATAGTATGTAAAGTAATTATTAACAGAATTCCTTTTAAAATATTTAACTAAATATTGTTTGATCTAAATAATAGATATTTCCTTAGAATTAAAACATTGACAAGAAAAGTTTAAGACTTAATAAATGGACAAAATAAAATGCGTTTTTCATAATTAGTCTACAAACGCTGGATTTCAAGCGCTATTTTAGACTTGAGACACGGTTAAAAACCTATTTTTTCGCTGGAAACTTTTTACATAGGATCTCTCCTGCTCTCTTTCTCGTTCTATATGACTGGTCTTTGCTTAATAATAAAGATATTAGCAATAAATATACGATAACACTAAGAAACAAATTC